>JASDQU010438222.1:51830-80803 GCA_032191745.1 Picea mariana
AGCTCAGCCTCGGAGGCGAGCTGAGGAGCTAGAGACTCTCTGGTTGTGTGTGGCCCCTTTGTGGCTCGGGGGGCTGAGGGGGAAGAAGAGTACCCCTAGCGTTTGGCTCGGGTCGTATGCCGACCACGGTTGGGTATTTGTCGTCGTTGAGGGTTGGCCTGGTAGATAAACTTCAACCTAGTTTTCCCTTTTTTTATTTAGTTACAAATCTGTGTAGAGACCCGTGACTTCGACGTCTCTGTTGCAAAGCGAACATTTGGTGAGCGACTGTCTCTCGGCTTTCTGTTCCCACTCTCAGCGTTGATATACGCTTGAGAGACTTTTAAACCCGTTCTCCTTCCCAACTCAGCCTCTTCATGGGTCTGTAATAAAATATTACCCTCTCATTTAACTCTTAATGAGAAATCCGATTGAATGATCGTGGTCTGACTTCGTGAATCTGGGTATGCGTGACGTTGGCGTTCTGGTAACAGTCTCTGGAACCCGACGGTAATTCCCATACTATGGATTGCTCCCTTTCTCGAAATAGTTAAGAGTTGGCATGTTTGCCGTAAGCCTTTTTGTTTAGGCAGCATCTTAAATCGTTTCCTTTGTGTTATTGCTATTATAATAGTGGTGCATGTCAATGGACCAGTAGCGCACTAAATATGCATGTCCGCATTAGAACATTGACCTCGTATATCTCCAACTATGGGTATCGGGCTGTGAATCACTGTAAGGAGAAAGCCCCTCGGTAAGCTACCTAATTACCTTTAATTTCTCAAGGAGTCGATCATTTTTATCTCTCGTTACCTTTATTTTCTCAGGAAGTTGATTATTTTCGTTTCCCCCGAAAATTCAATATTCTTACGTGTTCGGGGAGGTGATTTAAACTCATTTTAGGCCTGGCTTCCATTCCGTTTTAATTTTGGAAGCGTGGCTCTTCAGCTGGCTTACACAGCGTGACACCCTCACGGGCAACGTTTCATTCCTCCACCGTTGTCAGTCTCACATAGACGCGAGCCCCTCGACACAGTCAACATCCGTCCTTCTCAGTTTTTGATTTAAATCTTGTTCAGAGAGCGTGGTAGTGGGATTTTCACAGGGGGAAGCACATCTGCGTTTCACATTTTTCAAAATAGTTTAGTGGGCAGCAAACGCTTAAACCTGGCTGGAGTTTTCCTAAATCTTGACAGCGTCCTTGATTTGTGTGCCCTTGGGAGACTAAACATAGCCTGGCTGCTCATGTTATACTTAATGCCTGAGCGTCTCATTTAAAGCAACCTGAGTCCGTTTTGGGTTGGGTGCATTCTCGGAGAGACCCTCCTTACGCGTGTGTTTAATTGTTATTTAACTAATGGAATCATAACCGCAGATATTGCTCGCCATTATTGACTGCAACGCCTCATTTTCCTGTAAGTTTAATTAGTCAGCTAACTGCATTTAGGGCAGCAGCTACTTGAATTGTTGGTCTTAAACCTAGTAACCTGCTATATGTAAACGAAGCATTATAATTTACTGTGATTTCCCAACCTGCGTCTACTTTCCTCAGTTGTGCTAGAACGAATTTTAATTACAATAACCAGGTTGAATTTGTAGTGGTAATATTCTCGCCGAACGAAAACTGTTATGTTAGCGTTCGAAAGTAAGATTAGGGTTATGCCCTCTACAAGATATGGTGTCGTAGAATTTGATATGTTGAGTTTGGGTAAAGTTGTTTAATCATGTTATTGGCAGCATGATATTGTTGGTAAGGCCCTTGAAACCATGATCAACAAATTATTAGGATAGATAATGTAACCTCCTTTGTTAAATGAATAATTGCAATGAAAAGATAAGGTCCTATTAGGTTATGATATGTAAAGGCAATGACATTATTTAATTGTACTTAATTTGTTATGTAATAGGTAATTAAAACAGAGTCACAGTAGATAGTGTTATGGTCATGGTCAAATTTAGCTTTAAGGATTATGGTCATAGTTATGAGAAAGTCGAATCAAATATTTAATAATTGTTATAATGCAAAGATTATGCRCGTTAATGGCAACATTCATATTGTTTACATTGAACGCTAAAGATGAAGTTTAATTGCAATATTGATATGAGTACGRGAATGTTAATTCTAGTCAGATCGCAATGTTGAGTAATGGTTTACTTATTGTTAAATTGMAATATTAATATATTTAATGGGAGGGTTAGTRCTAGTTGAGTTGCAATGTAAGTAGTTGTTAATCACATMTGTTCCTATTATTAATGGCAACGTTAATGCTGGCAGGATTGCRATATAAGTAATTGTTTATTGGCCTTACTAATTATCATTAATGGAATGTTATTGTGGGTCGAATTGCAAGGTTGAGTAATTGTTCCAATTGCAATGTTAATTAGGTCACTTATGTTGCGAAGATAACATAGTTAA
The DNA here is from genome assembly GCA_032191745.1 of Picea mariana. Classification (NCBI taxonomy): domain Eukaryota; kingdom Viridiplantae; phylum Streptophyta; class Pinopsida; order Pinales; family Pinaceae; genus Picea; species Picea mariana. The sequence continues at coordinate 54,226 of JASDQU010438222.1, forward strand.
ATGTATGTKAGTTATGCTATTTAGATCRCAATTTTAATAATTGTTCATTGGAAATGGTAACGCTTATTAAAGGGCATTCTTAATAATTAGTTTTATGACCTTGGTATTAGTCGTTTAAATTGCAAAAATATGGTTGTATAATTTGCCAGTGAAATGAAGATGCATGGAAATTAATATTGTTTAATTGCCATGATGAGTACGTGTTAATTTGCATTGATAAGGTGGTTTAATCGCCAAGGAATTGACGATGGTTGTTTCGCAATTTTTAATGATTGTTTGCCCTGATATTACGTGTTGATTGCACTAAATAGGAGTCATTTTAATTGCAAGGTCACTAATGATCGGGTTAGTCGCACTTGTTAATATTGTTAATCGAACTGATCGGGATGATGTATGTTCCTGCATATAGCTACTAGTTGCACGCCTTATGTCCAGGGGCGTTTATTTCTTGTAGTCACTGTGATATGTCGGGTCGTCTTGATTGTGTACGTCCTCCTTGTGTTGATGGTGTTGATCGTGATTTTTCTTGCGTCTTGTTGGTTTGAGTGGTGATGTAGAGTCAAGGGGGTGGTTTCTTCTTCACATGCACACACACTTAAAAAAAAAAAAATTGCACCTGTCCTCGGATTTGTTGCCGTAACAAGGAGGGTCGTTACAACTTACATCACAACGCTGACAGATGAACATAAAGAGTAGATCCAGACATACTATAAGCTTATAGAAGAATACCTAGAGGAAATCACTAAGGAATGGTCCATTGACCTCCTTATCCCCGCAAACCTTGCAAAGATATCTGATAATGACATCCCAGAGGACACCCATAAAGAAAAAAATACACCCAGAACCAGCAGGCAGAAGAAGACTAAGGAGGTCCAAAACTTAAGAAGCACCTCAGGAAAGACTGCTTCCATGTCACCTAAATGAGGGGGTGATGACGAAGTCGAAGCTAAACAAAGGCCCAACGAAGTAACACTACCCATAGATGAGGAGTATCCCTCGAAGAAGAGAAAGGTTCCCCCCCTGAAACCTTCTTCCCAAAAGAAGTCGAAAGCTACCATGACCAAGATGCAGATCGTCCTCACCTCCGATGATTTTGATTTCATCATACCAACTCTGAACGATGCCTCACTAGAAATAACAGAGAAAAAAAAGGCAAAGAAAGAAGAAATGTATGATAGGATTGAAGTCAAACTTCGTGGGGTATAAAAAGACCTTCAGTCCAATCGCACAGTCTCCACTGCGCCAGAAGAACCAGAGTTGGGAGATGCACCAATCCAACTCCATCGACTAGTTGATATAGTCAAAGCTCACCTTCGATGAGCACAGGAAGAAACTGACAAAGCCACTCAGGATTTGACACAAGTACAGGGAGTAATTGTCGAACAGCGTCGAGCTGCAGAATAGGAAAATATTGATCTCCAAGCGAAGTTCGATGAAGAAAAAGAACAAATGCAACAAGGAAAAGAATAGTTTCTCGTAGAGAAAATTGAAGTAAAAGAAGCGGTCGGTAGAGCACTTCACTCTGTGACAGTCATCGAAATAAAGGTAGAATATCGAGTCACACAGCAAGTGGAACAACTCACAGAAGTTATCCAACAGTTACAACAATGCATAGCAGACTTAGAGCTCAGTGCAGTGCTCGAGACCTGACTGGTTGTAAGGGACCAAAGAGCAGCAACTGCTCGAAGAAAAGTTGAGAGAATAAAAGCCCTTACTATGGAATGTAAGAAACTTACTGATCATAGTGCCTAGACCTACGAGAAACTCACAGAGAATCTAGAACTAAAAGCATTGGATTCGTATCTCTAAGAGGCGAAGTGCCAAGACGAAATAATACAAGAGCAGCTGAAGCCTCTTTCATATGTGGAAAGAATGAAGTGCTCCCAAGAGCAATGCACCACCCAACAACAGATCCACATTATCCAGAGCAGAGTTATGGAAGTAACTCAGAGACTCCAACCTGTACAAGATAATGCCTACCAATTTTTCACAGAGGTAGAAGGCCAAGGAGAAGAACTAGAGAAGGTTGTTATTGCAGCTAAACAACGCCTGGAGGGGTCTGTGAATGAGGTAGTCATCCAAGAGTTCATTTCACAAGAGGCCATGGCACAACAACAAGTCGAAGCAACTCGAGCCAAGCACGAGGCTTTTGAAGCAGAAATACCTAGATCAGAGTGACTTGGGATGAGTCACAAGTGAGTGTTGGGGGCTTGTTGGCCCTTGATCAAGTTTTGAGGGATCTTTTGTCAAGTTTTACCTTTTTTGGGACTTCGAAAACGTGTTGAAGGAGGATCACAAGACAAAGAAGATATCGTGGGATCTTGGCCCCTTTTTGGGTCCTTTTTGGGATTTGGGATTATGTAACGGGTATGGAATGTTGACCCATGGGTTTACCCATGTTTAGGCCTATGTTGTAATGTATATATAGATGTCTAGGCAATGTAAGGAGAGAGATATAGAGAATACATCTATGTGATGTTAGAAAAATGGCTAAGTGCTAGATCTATGTGATCGAAGGATTGTAAGAGATATGTGCATACTGTGTGAAGCTTGCAGAGCTGAGTGTAAGTGACTATAGAATGCTTAGTGTTGAACCTAGCTCGGGGAAGGAGGATCTGGCGAGGTGCGTGCAGATCTCATGTCCTATGTGGAGTAGGATTTTGTGGCTCTGCGCATGTAACTGATTGACTAAATTCAATAAAGAAGAAGAGTTGGTGGATGTAACCCCAGGGTGGGGGTGAACCATGTAAATGTTTTGTTGTCTTGCTATGTGCGATGTCTTGAGATGTTTATGTTTTTACTTGCTAAAGTGATTTGATATATATAGATAGATCTGCTTATGCTTTGTGCTAATGATGTATATGGATGTAAATATGACCTATGTGAATGTGCTTAGTTCTTGAATCTGGTAGATTTAATCTACCTCTTTATGATAAGTGCTTAGATACATCATATCTGAGTGAATGATGCGATGCTCTGTTTTATCTGTGCAGTAGAGTAATGGTTAAATATTGATGAACTATCAGTGCTAAGTTCTCTATTAATTATTACAATAATAGATCTGTGTCCTAGCTAAAGACACCTGAGTCCCGCAACCACCCCTACCTCTACCTTGGGTGAGACTTCATCTTCTTTGCAGGTGTTGCCGAAAGGGTCGGTAGTTAGGGTTTTGTTGGTGTGTTATTGTAGCATTGAACCCTGGGTTTTCCCCTGTGCCAACAACGATGAAAATTTCAGCCATTAAAGCTCATGTAGTAGTTTCTTCATAAAATTTGTCCAAGAAATCCTTTTGAAACTTTGTCCAGCTAGTTATGGAACCAACTGGTAGGTTGAAATACCATGTTGAGGCTAAATTCTCAAAGGTGTAAGGAAAAATTATGCACACTACATCTTCTTGTTGCACATTCATCAACCTTATAGCTAATATGAACTTCTTAATATGGTTCTCAGGAAATCTAGATGTTTTGGGGTCAAATTTAGGAAGTAATTTTTCTGGATGTTTGGGTAGGTTATGCATCCATCCTGGAATCGCCAGAGCATCTCTTTCCAACCATGGTTGGTTATATTGAGGTTGATCTCCCCTTTCTCCAATGTTATCGTTATTATCCTCCATGTCTTCTAATTCGGAACCTGAGTGATCTAAGTTAGACCCTTCCTCTTCAAATTCAAAATTGTTAGGTTCAGAGTAATTACCAATTGGTGTTTCAAGTATCAGAGTAAGGGGTTGTTCGATTTCTGTGAGGGAAAAATATATCAGGTCTTCTACCATGCGAACTAATACCTGGTCAGGGGTGTCAACAACTGGTCTTCTTTTTTGTTTTATTCGAGGAAGTAAAGGAGCTAAAGGTAATGCTCTGATCTGTCGGGCATAAGATATAGTGATTCTTATGAACTTATTTAACTCTTCGTGTGGAAGAGTGTAAGGTATTTTAGGGTACATGTGTTCTTCCTCTTTGTTTTGAGGTGAGTTACTCATATTGGGAGTACTCTCTGTATGTGGGTTTTCTTGAGAGTGACTAGCCATGCATGTGGGTTGTTTTGAATCTATAGGATTTGCATAATATTTTATCAGAAATATTGTTAGCCATGCATTTGTTCAGTCCATCCTTCTAGCGCCAATTTTGTTGAGGGGTCTGAGATCCATTTAACTCAACAACAAGAACCAAACCCTCTTAAGAGGCCCAATTAGACTTTTAAGGGTTTTATGAGTGGTAAGGTTCTCTAGATTTGTGATCTAGTTGTAATTATGGCTAGAATTATCGATGGGATTTAATCATGATTGATAGACATGTATTTTATGTTAAAACTTTCCTCATGCTATGAAGTTCTCGTTTTGGTTATTTTATAACATTTGTAACAAAATAGGTATAGAGTTTAAACTAAATGATAGAGGGAAGTTGATTATTTGTTGGGGAAGGCTGGGTTTTAGGATAACCTTTTATACCTTAGCATGCAGACAAAGAAGATCCAAACTACTCCAAACTAGCATTAATACCATTTTGATTTGTGGACATTCAACATCGTTTGAGATAACAGTTACATAAATAAAATATATACGTGACAAGAAGTTAGTGCAAGAAAAGTAATTTTCAATGCTCTATTATCAATCAGAGGTTAACACAATCAATTTCTATTCATCAACTAGAATAAAAGAACTGTTACAACATTATAAGATAACTTTAAATAACAGATACAACCATTGTTACTCAATACATTAACAAATATTGAATATCAAGACAGAGATAATCCCCCTCGGTCCAATCACATTCACACCTCAGATGAAAGAAGTGTCTTTCGTTCTAAACAAAACTTCTTAATTAAAATAACTTGCACATAAATAATTCACTTACAATATTCCAAAAAAATTCTTTCTCTCCAAAACCATTGACCCCTAGACTCAAGGTCGATTCCCCTATTTATAAAATATAACTAAACTGAAAATAACTACTAAAGTTATTTTAAGTTAATAAAACGCCACGTGGAAGACTTTACCTATCTGTTCTCTTTTGCTTCTCTTTTGATCCTCTGGTGGTTTTACTGAAGTGGATTGTTCCTCTCGTATTTTGACCATCTACAGAAGAGATATTTGCATGTATTTTCATATGGGAACTTGTGTTTGTAATATCCCCCGGTAGTGCCCCAGTTATATTATGAATTGTAATCATTTTTATGAACTATAATCATGTTTTGTAGGCTGGTGAGATGAGTATTGATAAGTTGGTGGGATTATGTGTTTATTAGGCCAGAGAGCCTAAGTATTAAGGCCAAAACCCTATTTTTATATATGTAATATGCAAAACATTAATAAAGAATAAACATCATTGTGTGCAGACCGACCACGAAGAAAGAGTGATGGGGAACTAAGATTCCACAGAGTGGGTAAGGGAAAAGGGGGATGAAAGGTTGGAAGAGGGGCTAAGCTTAGGGGCTTGAGTGCTTGGGAATAATAATTTATTATTATTCCAAAAGCTATGTGAAATGTATGTTTTTATCCTAAGTCCTGGGAGGGGCAACGCATGCAGCGCCAACGGGTGCAAAAAGGGAACGCATGCAATTCCAGGAAGACAACTGTCGACCTCGACGCATGTATTTAAAACTGTTGAGTTGAGCCATGTTGGGGGTTGGTCCTCCATTGTTGCGTATGTGCTACCAGATTCTGGATCCTCTGTCTGAAAACCGTTTTCCTTTGCTTTGGAACCTCTGTTGTTTTACCCTCACACAATTTTGAGAACCAAAACTGGTGAACTTTTTTGTGTCTTCTATGGAACCCGACACCAAGGAAATCACCTAAGCGTGTTGTGTCTATCATCTCACCATTGCCATTTTTGGACCTATTCCCATCTACTGTCATGACTGTCATCATTTCTTGAATGAGTGTTGAACTATGGATGTTGTCATATTCTAGACATCCACACCTAGTTTTTCATGTTGTTGCTATCACCTGTGAGTTATCCAAAGATGTTGTTGTTGTTTTCAACCTGAACTTGCGGGAATTGGGTTGAAACTGGTCAAATAACAGGGTTTTCAGGCCCGTGGTAGAAGAGGCAAGTTGTCAGGCATGTAATAAACTCTCTCCAGGTGAGAGAGTCTGCTAGGAAGTGGTTTTCTCCCAGAGAGAGTCCAGCACTAGCTATGGATCTCTGAGAGTTCTTGATCTGGCTTATTGTCGAGACCCAAAGAGGGAGGTGAAGCACTGATGGACTATGCTTGTGAAGGTTTATACTCCTAGGTGGAACAGGCATGTGGGGATTGAGAGTCTGTGAGTAGTGGGTGTAAGAAGTCTCCTGGAGAGAATCCTTCTGGTTTCTCTATGCAGTTTTCCTGTCACCTCGGCCTAGTCTAGGATTCCCTTGCCCTGGGTGGATCTTGGTCCCAGATCGGGGGTGACCCATTGCTAAGCGTGATGAACAATGATGTCTAAGGCTAGGAGGTTCATGGAAGGTCTGCACTTATTTGGTGGAGTTACAACAGTTTCAAAGATAAGTATATGCATGTGTTTAATTTCAATTAAAATGCATGTTTGTGATGCTTGCAATATTATCATGTATTTCGTTGCATGAATGGATTTACTGTTAATTCCATTAATTATGTATGTTAGCAGTAAATCTATGTTTACTCTGTTAATTCCTTTAAATTCATTTAAAAATCATACTATTTAATTTCTATTCCACGTAGTGGCATTTGTCAGCCTGTTGGTGTCTGGGGACGTTACAATCTAGTATCAGAGCCCAAGGTTTCAACATTGAGCCTAGATGGGCTGGATAAGTGGTCTTTGGAACAAAGGTATCGAGTGTAAATTGTGTTGGAGGAACCAATTTCGAACCTTAGAGAATTCCTGAGTGCCAAGGAGTTACTTAGTCGTGTTACAAAGCTCAGGAGGGGTAGCGACAGAATAAAACCATAACTGGCATGGTATTTGACCATGGAGAGAGAGCGCTCAACACTTGGAGTGTGGGAGACCTAGGATCTATTCGGAAGGAGAGACCTTTATGACCGTTATATCTGGAGAAGGTGTCGGAAGGATATCCAGGAATTTTTTTGGGAGTTCGACTATCGGGAAAAGCAGGGTGAGTTGAGGTACAAACTTTTGAAACCCAAAACCCTGAAAATCCAGGAAGATCTACACTGTAGATCTCGAAAAAATATCTCGACCATTGGATCAAGTAGAAGAACAGATAGTAATTTTGGGGGATTGGCGGTTGGGAGGAGTAGGATGTGCAAACACACAAACTCCTAAAGCCCAAAATCGTGAAATCCCGATGAGCCAAAGTAGTGAGTCAGGCTGACATCACTGGGATGGATGAGGAAACATGGGATGTGTTCCATGTGCCAGTGGGTCTCGAAGGAAAAAGTAGAAGCAGTGGGGTCGGATGGAATCGCCTAGAGTAACATGGACCTTCTTAAGAGAAACACGTGTCACCACTATGGTTGATGACAGTTGTACTATGGGCCCGGAGGCTAGAAAGGTCAAAAGTTTGGAAGTCAGGAGTTGGAGAGGGAAGAGAGTATGGGAACCTCCGAAACCTAAAAGTTCGAAGTCCCGATTAGAGAACCTTTAAGATATACCACTTGTTCACGAACCCTGGTCGCGTGGGTTGGGGAACTGAGAGAAAAGGGCTAAGGCCTGAGTTTCCTACAGATTCGAGCAGAGCTCAGAAAATTCATGAAATATGAACGTTTTTAGATTTGTTTAAAAATGTGAAAGTTTTAAAATTGTGTATGAATGCTGAGGGAATTGTTAAGGAATGATGGCCTGACAAATTATGGTTGTATACACATTGTGATTGTAGAAGTATGGCAAGTGCCAGAACCGATTAGAATTTCCACTGAGTGAAAAGAATGGAGGAGGCATAGACTACTTCAAGTTCCAAGGATGAAGCAAAAGGAATGGATGTCCACTTGGGAGTTGAAGGATCGAAATCCAATGGGTATGGAAAAGAGATGGATAAATAATGGCAAATGATGAAAATCATTGAAATATTACAGAAGGATGCCTAAGCTTGCCTAGATGATAACAAAAAGCTCATGAAAGCCAGGGATCAACAGGGAGAATTCAACTTGAAGTTGATACGGAGCTTAGATAGGATCAAAAAGAAGTTGGACAAGGAGAGTGACTCAAGAAAAATAGGGAGTCCCAAGACCCCTGAGAGGAAAAGAAGATCAAGGAGTGTTAGCAGACATCATTGTCTCTCCCCAAAGCATTCTGGTAAGGTAGCACACAATAGTTCAAGCCCATCTCCTATCAGAAATCATAGGAGGTCTGGAGTAGATGAACTGATGGGAGAGATGAACAAGATTAAGCCTCCTATGTTTGATGGAGAACATAAGAAGGAGGAAGAGGCCGAAACATGGTTGGTTGGTATGAGGAAATACTTCCAACTGTAGAATTATTCCTCTCATGCTGAAGGAAGAATTGTGATGTATAAATTGAAAGGAAAATCATCCATGTGGGATCAATTGGTGCAGGTGTAGCACATTAGAGAGAAATATATCACTTGGATATAATTCAAGAGTTATTTCGAGAAGAAATACTTGACTAAGAGATATTATGACAAAAAGATGAAACAGTTATTTGAACTCAAGCTATGAAGCATGACCATTGATGAATATGAACGAAGATTTTTGGAATTGCTAAAGTATGTCTCGTTCATCAAAGATGATGCTTTCAAGATTCAGAGGTATCTAAGTGGATTGCCACCTTCCATTGGTGACAAGATCCAGTATGATGGCCCTAAGACTATGGAAGAAACGATAAGAATAGAGAACTACTTATATGAGCAACAAAGAGGAAATCCCACTTTTCGAAAGGCTTGAGATGACCAGATGAAGTTCAAGAAATAACAGAGGAAGAAGTGAAACAAAACTCCCTTTTTCAAAAATAGTTCTCAAGGACAACCATTGTTTAGAGAGCCAAGAATGGATGACATAGGGGAACAAAGGTCAATAAATATGCCCATTCAGTGTTGGGGTTGTCAGGGGAACCACAAGTATAGATATTGTCCCCACAGAAATGGAAAAGAGAGAGTTGTCCATAATGTTCAGCAAGCTGAAACAGTGGAGGAAATGGGTAGTAGAATGCCAAGGATCTACGCAGCCATGGACAACAAGCAAGTTAAATATTAGTTGCACATGATTGAAGTAGAAGGTATGATCAACAACCATGTGTTTACTATTTTAATTGATTTAGGGGCTAGACATAGTTATATAGATCCTGTAATATCCCTCGGCAGTGCCGCAGTTATGTTATGAATTGTAATCATTTTTATGAACTATAATCATGTTTTGTAGGCTGGTGAGCTGAGTATTGATAAGTTGGTGGGCTTATGTGTTTATTAGGATAGAGAGTCTAAGTATTAAGGCCAGAAGATTGTTTTTGTATATGTAATATGCAGAATATTAATAAAGAATAAACATCATTGCATGCAGACCGACCTCGAAAAAAGAGTGATGGGATACTAAGCTTCCACGGAGTGGATAAGGGAAAAGGGGGCTGAAAGGTTGGAAGAGGGGCTAAGCTTAGGGGCTTGAGTCCTTGGGAATAATAATTTATTATTATTCCAAAAGCTATGTAAAATGTATGTTTTTATCCTAATTCTTGGGAGGGGCAATGCATGCATCTCTAGCGTGTACAAAAAGGGAATGCATGCAGCTCCAGGAAGGCAAGTGTCGACCCGAACGCATGCAGTTAAAACTATTGAGTTGAGCCGTTTTGGGGGTTGTTCCTCCGTTGATGTGTCCATGCTGCCAGTTTCCAGATCCTCTGTCTGAAAAATTTTTTCCTTTGCTTTGGATCCTCTATTCCCTCGCGCAATTCTAAGAACCAAAATCGGTGAACTATTATGTGTCTTCTGTGGAACCCGCCACCGAGGAAATCTCTCGAGCGTGTTGTGTGTAGCATTTGGTCGTTGCCATTTTAGGACCTATTCCCATCTAATATTGTGACTGTCATCCTTGTGTGAATGAGTGTTGAACCGTGGCTATTGCCATCTTCTGTGCATCCACACCCAGTTTTTCTTGTTGTTGTTGCTGTCAACTTGAACTTGCAGGAATTGGGTTGAAACTGGTCGAAGAATCGGGTTGTCAGGACTGTGGTAGAAGAGGCAAGTTGTCAGGCATGTGAGAAACTCTCTCCAGGTGAGAGAGTCTGTTGGGAAGTGGTTTTCTCCCAGAGAGAGTCCAACACCAACTAAGGAGCTCTAAGAGTTCCTGATCCGGCCTGTTGCTGAGACCCAGAGAGGGAGGTGAAGCACCAATGGACTGTGCTTGTGAAGTTGTATATGCCCAGGTGGAACAGGCATGTGGGGAATGAGATTCCGTGAGTAGTGGGCATAAGAAGGCTCCTAGAGAGAATCCTTTTGATTACTTTGTGTAGTTTTCCTGTCACCTCAGCCTAGTCTAGGATTCCCTTGCCTCGGTGGAGATTGGTCCTAGCTCAGGGGTGACCCACTATTGAGTGTGATGAGCAGAGAGGTCTAAGATTGGGAGGTTCATGGAAGGTATGCATGTAGTTGGTGGAGTTACATTAGTTTCAAAGATAAGTATATGCATGCTTTTAATTTCAATTAAAATGCATGTCTATGATGCTTGCAATATTATCATGTATTCTATTGCAATGAATGGATTTACTGTTAATTCCATTAATTTTGTATGTTAGTAGTAAATCTATGTTTACTCTGTTAATTCCTTTAACTTCATTTAAAATCATACTATTTAAGTTCTATTCCACGTAGTGGCATTTGTCGGCTTGTTGGTGGTTGGGGACATTACAATCTGGTATCAAAGCCCAAGGTTTCAACGTTGATCCTGGATGGGCCGAATAAGTGGTCTTTGGACCCAAGGTATCGAGTGGAAATTGTGTTGGAGGAACCGATTTCGAACATTAGAGTATTTTTTAGCACCAAGGAGTTGCTTGGCCATGTTACGAAGCTCAAGAGGGATAGCAGTAGAATAAAACTGTAATCGACGTGGTATTTGACCACAGAGAGAGAGCGCTCAAAACTTAGAGTGTGGGAGCCTTAGGATTTGTTCGGAATTAGATACCTTTATGACCATTAGATCCAAAGAAGGTGCCAGAAGGATATCCGAGAAGCCTTTCAAGAGTTCAGCTATCGGGTAAAGCAGGGTGCGCTGAGCTGCAAACTTTCGAAACCCGAAACCACTAAATCCGAGAAGATCTACACTATAGATTTGGGAAAAAGATCTTGACTGTTGGATCAAGAATAAGAACATATAGTAATTTCAGGAGATCAGTTGTTGGGAGGTGTAGGATGTGCGGATGCACAAAATCCTGAAGCCTGAAATTGCGAAATCCTGATGAGCCAAAGTAGTGAGTTGGGCTAACGTCACTGGGATGGACAAGGACACATGGGATGTGTGCCATGTGCCAGTGGGTCCTGAAGGAAAAAGTAGAAGAAGTGGGACCAGATGGCATCTCCTAGAGTAACGTGGACCTTCTTAAGAGAAACATGTGTCACCATTGTGGTTGGTGACAACTGTACTATGGGCCCGGAGGCTAGAAAGGTCAAAAGTTTGAAAGTCGGGAGTTGGAGAGGGAAGTGAGTATGGGAACGTCAAAAACCCAAAAGTTCGAAGTCCCGATTAGAGAACCTTGAAGATCTAGTGCTTGGTCATGAACCCTAGTCACGTGGGTTGGGGAACTGAGAGAAAAGGGCTAAGGCCTGAGTTTCCTACAGAGCCGAGCAGAGATCAAAAAATTCATGAAATCTGAACTTTTTAGATTTGTTTAGAAATGCAAACATTTTAAAATTGGTTATGAATGCTGAGGGAATTGTTAAGGAATGATGGCCTCACAAATTCTGGTTGTCTCCATGTTGTGATTGCAAAAGTTTGGCGAGTGCCAGAATCGACTAGAATTGCCACTAAGTGCAAATAATGGAGGAGGCAAGGACTACTTTTAGTGCTGAGGATGAAGCAAAAGGAATGGACGTCCACTTGGGAGTTGAAGGATCGAACTCCAATGGGTACAGAAAAGAGATGGATAAAGAAGGGAACATGATGAAAATCATTGAACTATTATAGAAGGATGCCTAGGCTCATCAAGCTGATAGCAGAAAGCTCTTGAAAGCCATGGATCAAGAGGGAGAATTCAAATTGAAGTTGATACAGAGCCTGGATAGGATCAAAAAGAAGTTGAACAAGGAGAGTGACACAAGAAAAATATGGAGTTGCAGGACCCCTGAGAGGAAAAGAAGATCAAGGAGTGTTAGCAGACATTGTCATCGCTCCCGAAAGAATTCCGGTAAGGAAGAACACAATAGTTCAAGCCCATCTCCTATCAGAAAGCATAGGAGGTTTGGAGTAGATGAACGGAAGGGAGAGATGAACAAGATTAAGCCTCATACGTTTGATGGAGAACATAAGAAGGAGGAAGAGGTCAAAACATGGTTGCTTGGTATGGGGAAATACTTCCAACTACAGAATTATTCCTCTCATGCAGAAGGAAGAATTGTGATGTATCAACTGAAACGAAAAGAATCCATGTGGTGGGATCAACTGGTGCAGGTGCAACACATTAGAGAGAAAGATATCACTTGAAAATAATTAAAGAGGTATTTCAAGAAGAAACACTTGACTAAGATATATTATGACAGAAAGATGAAGGAGTTATTTGAACTCAAGTTAGGCAACATGACCATTGATGAATACGAATGAAGATTTTTGGAATTGTTGAAGTATGTCCTGTTCATCAAAGATGAGGCTGTCAAGATTCAGAGGTATTTAAATGGATTTCCACCTTCCATTAATGACAAGATCCAGTATGATGACCCTAATACTATGGAAGAAATGATAAGAAGAGACAAATGCTTATATGAGTAACAAAGAGGAAATCCCACTTTTTGGAAGGCTTGGGATGACTAGATGAAGTTCAAGAAAGAATAGAGGTAGAAGGGAAACAAACCTACCTTTTTTAGAAACATATCTTAAGGAAATCCATCATTTAGAGAGCCAAGAATGGCTAACATAGGGGAACAAATGCCAAGACAGATGCCCATTCAGTTTTGGGGATGTCAGAGGAACAACAAGTACAAAGATTGTCCCCACAAAAATGGCAAAGTGAGAGTTGTCCATAATGTTCAGAAAGATGAAGCAGTGGAGGACATGGGAAGTAGAATTCCAAGGATCTACGCAGCCCTGGACAACAAGCAAGCTGAATATCAGTCGCACATGATTGAAGTAGAAGGTATGATCAACAACCATGCCTTTACTATTTTAATTGATTCAGGGGCTAGCCATAGTTATATAGATCCTAGAGTAGTGGAAAGTTTTCAATTGTCAAGAAGCAAACATGAAAAATCTTGTTTAGTGCAACTGGCTATAAGAACCAAGAGGAAATTCACTGAGTTGGTTAAGTCTTGTCCAATGGACATGAATGGACTGAGCACAAAGGCTTAATTGAACATTCTTCCTTTAGGTTCTTACGACTATTTGGTTGGGATGGATTGGTTGGACCAGCACCACGCCATCCTAGACTGTCGTAACAAGGCATTCACTTGCCTAGATGAGGAAGGAAATTGAAAAACAGTCCAAGGAATTCCTAGAGTTGTTGATGTTAGAGAAATCTCAGCAATTCATCTGAAGAAGTGCTTCAGGAAGGGCTGTCAATTATTTGTAGCGCATGTGGAGGAAACACCTAAGGATAAGGTGTCAAGCATTGGATATCATGTGGTACTAAAGGAGTTTGAATATGTGTTTCAGGAGGTGCTCGGACTACCTCTGAAAATATATATTGACTTCTCTATAAACTTGATGCCTGGAGTAGCTCCAGTGTCAAAAGATCCTTACAGAATGAGTACACCAACGATGAAAGAATTGTAATTGTAGCATGAAGAGATTATGAAGAAGGGGTATATACACCCAAGTGTGTCACCTTGGGGAGCCTCAGTTTTGTTCGTGAAGAAGAAGGATGGAATGTTGATATTGCGTATCAATTTCAGACAATTGAACAAAGTGACTGTAAAGAATAAATATCCTTTGTCGAGGATTGATGACCTCTTCGATCAGTTGAAGGATGAAAATATATTTTTGAAGATAGATCTCAGGTTGGGATATCACCAGGTAAGGATAAAGGATGAAGACATCAGCAAGACTACCTTCAGAACAAGGTATGGTCATTACGAGTTCACAGTGGTGCCATTTGGGTTGTCAAATGCACCCATTGTTTTTATGTGCCTGATGAATGGTGTATTCAGGGACTATTTGGACAAGTTTGTCATAGTATTTTTGGATGACATCCTGGTGTATTCCAAGTCAGAGGAAGAGCATGAGAAACATCTGAGGATGGTGTTGCAGGTGTTAAGAGAGCACCAACTGTATGCTAAGTTGAGCAAGTGCTCATTTTATCAGGAGCAGATCCATTACCTGGGGCATATTATTTCGAAGGATGGGATAGTTGTAGACCCTAAGAAGATTGAGGCCATCAAAGAATGGTCAATGCCAAGGAATATGATAGAAGTTATATCCTTTATGGGTCTAGTTGGTTATTCCAGAATTTTTATCGCAGGGTTCTCGAGGATAGCTCACCCTATCACTTCCTTGCAAAGGAAGGAGAATAAGTTTCAGTGAACAAAAGATTGTGAGAAAACATTTTAGTGATTTAAGCAATTGTTAACTAGTGCTCCAATCCTGAGGATTGCAGATCCAAATGAAGACTTTGTGGTGTGCATAGATGCATGCAAAGAAGGACTGGGAGGAGTCCTCAATCATAATGGATTCGTAGTCTATTATGAATCCAAAAAGTTAAAAGAGCACGAAAGGAACTGTGCAAGTCATGATTTTGAGTTTGCAACCATAGTACACGCTCTAAAGAAATGGAGGCATTACCTCATGGGAAGGAGGTTCAAACTGAGAACATACCATAATGGTTTGAAGTATTTGTTTGACCAACCAACCTTGAATGCTAGGCAGAGTAGGTGGCTCGAGTTTCTGTGTGAGTACGATTTTGATATCCAGCATATCAAAGGGAAGGAGAATAAAGTGGCAGATGCACTCAGCAGGAGAGTACATGAATTACATGCTACAACCATTAGCATGTATCGAACTGATATAAAAGGAAGAATTTTGGAAGCTACAAATGCAGATTTGCAGTACATGGAGTTGGTAGCAAAGCTACAACAAGATGAGATGCCATAGAAAGTGGAAAATTATAAATTGGAAACCAATGGAAAAATTATGTACAAGAATAGAATTTATGTACCTAATGTCCAGGACATGAAACTTATGATTTTGCATGAAATGCATAATGTGCCTTATGCAAGGCACCTTGGATATCATAAAACTGTGGAAGGAGTCAAGAGACATTACTTTTGGCCAGGTATGAAGAAAGAGATTGTTGAATACATCGCCAGATATATGGAGTTCCAGAAGGTTAAAGCTGAGCACATGCACCCAGCAAGGTTGCTGCAACCTTTACCCATTCTTGAGTGGAAGTGGAAAGTGGTGACAATAGATTTCATCACCGGATTGCCCAGAATCGGAAAGCAACATGATTCAATCATGATGGTGGTGGATAAGCTTGTGAAATCTGCCCATTTAATTCCATTAAAGACTACTCACAAGGCAACAGATGTTGTCAACATCTTTATGAAGGAGGTAGCACGATTTCATGGAATTCCCAAGACAATTGTGTCCGACAGAGACCTGAAATTCACCTCGAATTTCTAGAAAGGGTTATTCAAAGGGTTCGAAACGAATCTGAACTTTAGTATAGCTTATCATCCTGAGTTTGATGGACAAACAGAGAGGGTGAATAGAGTAATAGAAGACACGCTTAGGATGTATGTGATGGACAAACCATTGAAATGGGAAGACTACCTGCACTTGATAGAATTCACCTACAACAATGGGTATCAGGCATCATTGAAGATGAGCCCATTTGAAGTACTTTATGGCAGAAAGTGAAATACTCCAGTAAGTTGGGATAATCCAGCTGACAGGGTAGTAGTTGAGCCAGAATTGCTCAAGGAAATGGAAGAACAAATGATAAAAATCAAGCAGAATTTAAAGGTTGCCCATGATAGGCAGACAATTTATGTTGATAAGAACAAAACCCACAGAGAGTTTAAAGTGGGTGATCATGTTTTCCTGAAAGTGAAAGCCAATAGAAGTTCCCTGAATCTGGGAAACTCTGACAAGTTGGTAGCCATATTTTGTGGGCCATTTGAAATCCTAGAAAGGATTGGGCCAGTTGCATATATTCTTTCATTACCTGCATCCATGATTGTACATAATGTGTTTCATGTTTCATTGCTTAAGAAATATATACATGATTCTAATCATGTAATTGATTGGAATGTGATTCAGGTGGAGCAAGAAGGTTTCCTGCAAGTGCATCATGTGTGCATGTTGGATTGGAAAAGCAAACAACTTCGGAATCGATCCATAGGGCTTGTAAAGGTCTAGTAGACCTAGTATGGTCCTGAGGACGTGACATGGGAGAATGAGGATGCTATGCGGGAAGAATACCTGCATCTTTTTGAAGATTTTGGAAATCTTGTTGATGCTATGTAAAATTTGCACTGAGGACAGTGCAAAAATAAGGGGAGGGGATTGTAATATCCCCCGGCAGTGCCCCAGTTATATTATGAATTGTAATCATTTTTATGAACTATAATCATGTTTTGTACGCTGGTGAGCCGAGTATTGATAATCTAGTGGGATTATGTGTTTATTAGGCCAGAGAGCCTAAGTATTAAGGCCAGAAGCCTGTTTTTGTATATGTAATATGCAGAACATTAATAAAGAATAAACATCGTTATGTGCAGACTGACTAGGAAGAAAGAGTGATGGGGGACTAAGATTCTAAAGAGTGGGTAAGGGAAAAGGGGGCTGAAAGGTTGGAAGAGGGGCTAAGCTTAGGGGATTGAGTCCTTGGGAATAATAATTTATTATTATTCCAAAAGATATGTGAAATGTGTGTTTTTATCCTAAGTCATGGGATGGGCAATGCATGCAGCTCCAGCGTGTGCGAAAAGGGAACACGTGTAGCTCCAGGAAGACAAGTGTCGACCTGGGCACATGCAGTTAAAACTGTTGAGTTGAGCCGTGTTGGGGGTTGGTCCTCTATTGTTGCATCCATGCTACCAGTTTTTGGATCCTCTGTCTGAAAATCATTTTCCTCTACTTTGGAACCTCTGTTGTTTTACCCTCACGTAATTCTGAGAACCAAAACTGGTGAACTGTTATGTGTCTTCTGTGGAACCCAACACCAAGGAAATCATGTGAGCATGTTGTGTCTAGCATCTGGCCATTTCCATTTTCGTACCTATGCCCATCTACTATTCTGAATGTCATCCTTGCATGAATGAGTGATGAATCGTGGTTGTTTCCATCTTCTGGACATCCACACCCAGTTTTTCCTATTGCTATTGTCACCTGTGAGTTAGCCAAAGATATTTTTGTTGCTGTCAACTTGAAATTGTGGGAATTGGGTTAAAAATGGTCGAAGAACTGGGTTGTCAGGCTTATGGTAGAAGAGGCAGGTTTCCAGTCCTGTGAGAAACTCTCTCTAGGTGAGAGAGTCTACTGGGAAGTGGTTTTATCCCAGAGAGAGTCCAACACCAGCTACAGAGCTCTAAGAGTTCTTGATCTGGCCTATTGTCGAGACCCAGAGAGGGAGGTGAAGCACCAATGGACTGTGCTTGTGAAGGTGTATAATCCTGAGTGGAAAAAACATGTGGGGAATGAGAGTCTATGAGTAGTGGGTGTAAGAAGGCTCCTGGAGAGAATCCTTCTGGTTGCTCTGTGCAGTTTTCCTGTCACCTCAGCCTAGTCTAGGATTCCCTTGCCCTGGGTGGAGCTTGGTCCCAGCTCGAGGGTGACCCACTGCTGAGCGTGATGAGCAGTGAGGTATAAGGCTAGGAGGTTCATGGAAGGTCTGCACATAGTTGGTGGAGTTACAACATTTTCAAAGATAAGTATATGCATGTGTTTAATTTCAATTAAAATGCATGTCTGTGATGCTTGCAATATTATCATGTATTTTTTTGCATGAATGGAGTTACTGTTAATTCCATTAATGTTAGAAGTAAATATATGTTTACTCTAGTAATTCCTTTAAATTCATTTAAAAGCATACTATTTAAGTTATATTCCATGTAGTGGCGTTTTTCGGGATGTTGGTGGTCGGGGACATTACAATGTTGATCGATCGGAGCGGAGAGGACCTCCTTCATCTCAATTTCTCGTTCCTTGTACTTGATTATTTTGACACTCAAGCTCTGTAAGACTGCAATATATTTCATCGAAGGTTCCATGAACTTCTTCACTTGACCCGAGATCATGCTTGAAACCTATGAAATATATGCTTCATACACTTGGTCTTGCTCTGCATGCCACTTAACTATGTCGCATAAATCGACGAAATCCTCTGGTGGGCCAAACTCTGGAAATTTCTTCCCATTTGTTCCCATCTCTTCTGCATTTTCTGTCGAGGTTTCTATACCATTCTTACCCAATGTTCAATTATCTTCCTTATTTGGGCAATGTTGATGTCCATCAGTACTCGGATTCCATGCTCTTTTGTATCTTGGCCCTTTTGCACTTTGCTGATGTAGTCTGTTCATTATAAGGTTTGATGTGCCTTCTCATACCATCGATGCATGTATTTACAGGTTACCAACCCCAAGAGGGTATCTTCTTGGAAATCTGTTATGCAAGCAATGAAGATGTCTCTCTCTCTTGTGAATTGCACATACATCTCTCAGAACTCACACTTCAAGAGTACTATTGCTATTACGAGGGAAAAACTCTCTATGGCCAAGGGTAAACCACAACAGACTAGTATGACTAAAGAAATATACTCAATTCCATTGTATGCTATATAAACTAATGTGCAAGATAAGAAAGAGGCCTACCTCGATCCAATGTTCGATGATGTTCCATCGTTGAGCACTTCGAACCAAAGCTTTATACCTGCAACGAGTTCTCAACAAACAAGCAGAGAAAGTACATAGTGATAATAAAAAGGGGTTAGCACATTAGATAACATAATCCATTAATAAACATTACAAACATGCCCATGGATAATAATCATATATTTGCACGATACCAATAGGAGCGGAAAGGAGTATTTCTATTAATAATTGATCAGCATAAGTGACAACATTACAGACTTCTATGTCGGCACGGTTCGAAACCAAGAATCCAAGTTCCTTCCAACTGGGCCTGCACCAAAGGCAAGCTCATAGGAGAGAGACAATGAGGATCTCTCAACAATAGGGAAAGAGCTTGGGGGTTGAACACTGTGTTCGGACTTGAGGGACAAAGGCATGCAGACTCAATATGAAGTAATTTCTCTAGAGTAACTTTGCTCTCAAAGTTGAATGCTTTCTCTCTTTTTTTTCATAAATCGGAATTGTACTTTTATAGTCTTCAAAATGCTACTAAAGGGCCAAGTCAGAACGTTTCTAGTATGTGGAAGGCCAAGGATCAGATATCTCCTATCATGACATGGAAACCCAACTTCATTTTTTTAATTTTTTGGCACAAATCCCGATGTACGCAGGATGTAGTGGAGCAGCCTACGTATACGCATGTTGTATGGTAGATAGGGCACATATATGTGTAAAAATGTGTATTTTTGGCTCTAGATTCATCAAAAAGGGATGATAAGTCTGCATAGGGAAATGGAAAAAGGCCCTCTGTGCAAGATAGCAATGGTGAGGTAAATCTTGCTATAACAAATGCCTCTGTTGAATTTTGGTAATACTCCACTTGATGTCACAAATGGTCCAGTTATTTATTCATGGAGGCTACCTCATTTTCGTCTCTTTTTACCCTTTCTAAAGTGGCATCGGTTATGGCCATCCCTGCTCCGATCAGCTCAGCCATCTTAGCATTTTCTATGTCAAACATAATCTCCTCTGTGGTTATGCAAAGTGTGCTATCAAGCGTGAGATTCATTTTCTTGATTGTTCTCCTCATCACAACTTTCCTTTTCCTGTCATAAGCAATTGCTTGTATATCGACGACTTCATCTACCAGTTCAGGAATCTATTGATCTCCCCAAGACATAGTATTTCCTATGCTTCCTGTTGTATAGAGGTGTACCATAACATGTTCTCTATCCCTTTTGAGGGTATACACACAACCTCCTTCCTTCTCAAGCATTAGTTTCCGTGGCAATGTCGTTGCATCAAATTGTTATGTTCCATGGATCAATTCACTTATTTCTCTAGCAGGGGAGTTTCTTGTATGTTCTGGTGACCTGGTATTTTGTTTCTCCTTGTCGACTGACGAATTCTTGGTCCTAGATGGGGAAGTAGGCGAAGGATTGACATTAGTTGAGAGTTTGACCGTTGAGATGCCAATTTCTAGCTCCCCCATTCCTTCTTCTTGTTCACCTATATCCAAGTCGTTTGTAGAACTATCACCCCAAAGCTGTGTTCCCAGATGATTGGGAAACACAGTGTCAAGAGTGTTCCTAGCCTCATGGTCGCTTTCCTGGGGGTTTGGGATAAAAAAATAGGAAGTTGGAGAAGATGTTTCCCTTGGTTCCTCCTCTTGTGTGATTGGTACTGGTGTTACACATTATTTTCATCATCCTAATGACCGCTAATGATGTAAGCCTATATGTTGCCTTTAGAGGGGTTAGTAGCCTGAATTCCTGAAGAAAGAAGGGAGAAGAACTTTGCCTAAGAGAAAAAGTTTTATTTTCCTTTGTAAAAACCCTATTAAGTAATATTTCCGTAGGTTGCACTATACGCAGGGTGTGGCGATTCCTAATCTTTGTCCTCTACCCTGAAACTGGTCTACGACATCTCCGCATGCTGCCCTATGGCTAGGGTGTGACGATTTTTGTACACGGGAAAAATGAGCATATTCTCGATGCTTCTAGAAGGAGAATCTTCTATGGTGAGGTGGCCTCTGAATGGTTTGGATCTTACTCGCTTTCATGATTTAGTGGGATCATCCTAACCTCCTCCCCTTATCCTCTTCAGCTTATAAAAGGAGAGGAGCTCTCATGGAGAAAGTTAGCTTGATGAGGATTTGAGTTGTCTTGTAGCTTGGAGTTTTTGGATCTTGTATGGTGGCTTTGAGTTTTTCTTTGTCAAGATAGATTGTGAGTGACTTGATCTATGATCTTAGAATCCATGGAGTAGAAGTGTGTGGGAAGCAAGGAACTGTTGTAAGGAACCTGACAACATCAAGGCATCCGGTTGTATCTTTCTTCCACATTCTTTAATACATATATACTTTTCTTTCCTATATGAATGTTGTTTGTTCATATTGTATGATTCCTTGATCACGTACATAGTTTCATATCAAATAGAATTTGTTATTCTTGTCTTCGTTGGCTTGTATTCCTTTGCAGATATTTCTCCATAAGCCTCGTGACGGAGCTTGGATTGCATTGGCGAAGTCAGATATTCGATATTTAAAAGGTATGTTCTAGATCCATTTCTCATTTGATAATTGAAATGTAAGGAAAGAGTAGTGTATTGTCTCATTTTTTTCTAGTTTCATGGTGAAGCTAGGGGGATTGATTTGTGTTCGCACTTAACAACTAGCCCGATAACAACTGGGGTTATGCACGAAGCTTCTGAACCTTCCTCATTGTAATATATGGTGATTAAATCTATGAGGATAGTAGGCATACCCATCCTAATTGATGCTCTTGTTGACCTTCGCTGAGCTGTAGTAGTCATCGACGATCCTGCCTGTGGTGACATAGGGCTAGGGTTTTATTGATCAGCTATCTCCTCTGGTGGGATTTACTTTGATCCATTTAGCTCTTCCTCATGATCACTTGTATTGGTCGGGATAATCCTTAAGGGTCCTATCAAAGGGTTAAGCAAGGGATCTTCCCCTACTCTTTGCATATTTCTTTCATATTATTATAGTAACAACACCCCCCTTCACAGTGCCCCTGTTGCTTCTGTGGCTTTGTTTTCCTCTCTTACCCTAAGGGATTCTTGAGTTGTCTTCTCTATTGTCTCAACTTGTTCATCCATATTCATTGCTTTGAATCTTGTCATATTAGGGTTATCCCTTCTATGGAGCACTTCCTACCAATCTTGGGCACCCTCGGTAAAGATATCATCTTCGAAGATATCATGAGAATATGGCCAACATGAGGACACATGTGACACGTGCTGTTGTACCAGGCCTTTTGGATCATGATTGTAAAAATGGCCTGTGGGGAACCAATACTCAAGCTAACTCAATCCCTCTTTTTTCGTCTGTGCAATGTCTTTTACAATGTAAAACCCGATATCAAAACCATAGGGTATGAAATCCCTCTTCTTTTATTTTAACAGAGAAGCATTATAGCCTTGCAGAATGGTCTGGTAAAAAATTTCTCCCAAAATGAGACAGTTTGCGACATGAACAGGGAGTAGGTGTGGTGCGCCAATAGCCCTGAAGACTCTAGTATAAGTGCTTGTTTCTTCAAAATAGCAGTGACCCACTTTGGAAATCATCTTTTTGTTTGTCGTTGAAAGCCTTGGGCATTATTTTCTAAATATACTTAAGTGCACTAGGTCTATGAACTCATCGCATATCATGGCGTAAAATTTCTTGTAGTTATTTTCCCACATAATGTTGAAATAAACATGCACGGGTAACTCAACAAAATGCTATCTTAAATTCATACATGGGAAAACATTTCTTGTGTAGATCATGTCCAACATGTACGATGCCATGTGTAAAAATGGTGTTTCTCCATCCTTTGGTGTCTGGGCCTACAGGATGGTGGTGCTTAGATGTTTGGAAATGATGGCTCCCCAATTGAAACTTCTCTCGAAGATTGCCATAGTATATTCTAAGAGAATTCATGCTTCTGAAAAGTTAGAGAAATGTTTTTCCCCATACAATTGGCAGATTAAATCTATTAAGTACATATAAGGTTCCCCGAGGTTTACCATGTTGTACCAGTCATTTCTCTTGTTTGTGAACTTATTATCTTCTTTCCACCATGAGGCCAGTAACTTATTGGTTTCATGGAACTCATAAAATCTTACCACAAATTCTTTATTTAGTCTTTCTTATGGGTCTTTGAGCTTGTAGTATTTTTGGACCTTTACTGGAAGAAAGACACCAACATGTTCACCTTGTTCATTATTGAGTGTGCATTTTTTCATGTCTGTGAGGTCAATCATCCATCCTAGGGTTTCAATGCAGGGAAAACTGGGGTCCGATAGGCCACCATATGTAGATATGATATCCTAATGTTTGGGAAAACCTGGTCATCCAATATACTAACGTTCAAGTCACTGTGAGGTGTAAACTCCAGGTAATCTTCCTGGTCGATTTTTTTAAAAATCTCTCCTCAGTGTGGCAGCATTACTTTAGATCCGGTGCTCTCCTATGTGTCCCCGAACGTTGGAGGCTAGGTGAATTGTTTCCTCGTGGAAGTTCGGATGACCGACTCTGTTTTTGAAGAAAACTCCAGTTCTCTTGAAGAAACCGGTGTTGATCTTTCGTCGATCTCCAATTTTTCATCTTGGAAATTATTGGTGAGCGTCTAGTGATTGGCCTTCTTAGAGGCATCTTCCTACACAAAAATGGAACAATAAGCTGCAAGCCAATTACGACAAGTGTTATTCGACGAAATCTCAAATGTAATCAATAAAGACCATACTTACCTCTTCCTCGCAGAAAATTACCTGGGCTAGCTAGAAATTGAAGTGGCACAATGACCTGCTACCTCTTCAATGCTCTCTCTTGCTCCTTCGTCTGCTTGGGAGATCAACGATTTGTGAATGGAACACCATGCTTGGGAATAAATCTTATAAATTTAAAACATACCTACCTTGTTGCCTCGAGTCTTAAATTCAGGAGTACAGATATGATCTATACAATCTATAACAAAATCCACACCATGCTTAGGATTAAATTCAACACAGGCTGGTGACGTTGGAGCATGTTATTTTAAATTTCATCGACAAATTCAAATTTTGAACGTTGGTCGGTGCACAATGTCGTGTTATTAGTTACGTGAAGCTCTTAATTGTTTTAACAAATCGTAGACCTCGTCCTTCACTTAGCTAGAGGTGTCTTTTGAAATTACTCGAGCATTTTTCGCACTCCAATGGAACTAGTATGATTGATATCGAGGATAAGCAGGATTGTAGATTAGCCAGGGTCATCGGCGGATAGAGATTCGAACTAAGACAAAAAAAATTGTGTTCTAGAGATTTTCCGGTAGTTGATGAGTGCATCGACATCGACATATTGTATTTAACATTGTTTTGTTGGTCCTCCTAAGCAAAAGTTTCGATGTCGATCCAAACTGCCGCACAATGTCGACGTATAAAATCAGTCGTGAAAGTATAGACATGACATGGGAAATATCAAAATATGACTTGGGTGATGACCGAGTGACATGGACTATCCATGCAGCAGAACACGTGACAGTTGATTTGACCTTTTCGACATGAGAACATTACTTTTTGGCGTCGGTGATTTTCCTTAGGCATAGGTCTTTTGGTGTGCTATTTCTCCCATTTTGTTGATGTCGAAGATACATTGACGATTGTTGCTTCCTGGTTGAAAGTTTATCTTTCGGATTTCACTGATGTCGACTATACATCGGCTATCATTTTTAGAAAACCTTTTTGCAGGCCAAAATTACCAATCAACGCACCCTTTTTCCCATTTTTCCGATGCCGATAGTACATTGATGATTGACAATCGATGATTATCGTTGTTATGTGGGGAATTTTGTTGTTTGTATTTTGTTGATGCCGATTTTTAGCACTAAGAATCACCCTCATATTGCAAGAGGATAAGCCCAGTACCCATCAAAATGTTTGTAAATTTAAATTAATAATGAAAGGTCAAATGGACAAAACTCAACATCAGAATGCTTTAACATGCAAATCTAGGCTAGCATGCATAAGAAAATGAGGTTTTGATTAACTTCAGTTAGTGTTTTAAGGATAAATGTGAATAAAAGGAATACTTAATGAGGAAGGTGGATAAGTCTACTATAAGCATCAGGCCTTGAAGCAGCTAGGTAAAGAAAAACTCAGTCACAAGAACCTCTTGATCCTAAGTTTAAAACGTTGAAAAAAATTCATAGCAGCATTATAATCAAATATCCATTATAACACAACCATGACATCTCATATGGATTATCCAATCATGAGCATTTCAGAGTAAGAGGAAACAAGACGATGAAAGGAAACTGACGTCTATTAAAGAAAATGTCTCAAGTCCCATACATAACCAGAGAACAACTCTGCTTAGTCAAAATATTACAAAACAGAGATCTGCTCAACCACCCGACCTTCTCAAATCATTCATCTTATTTATTTATAATCAAGATAGTAGATGGTGTCTTTTCTTGTCAGTCATGTTCCTTCTGTTAGAAGGAAACTTGGGAAAATCTAGGCCTGCAAGAAAAACTTCCCTTTGTGTTACTTCTGGCTGACAGTTTTCTGTCTTCTCAGCCAGACCCTCCATGCCTCCATTTAAGGAGGTAGTTGATTTTCCAACCACCAGTCCTTCTTTCATTAACCAATTTCTCCTTGGGACCGGGAAGAGGTCTATTGCTTTAGCGAGGATAAAACCAGGTCATTTTGGCATAACGAACCCTCTCCACAGCTTCCTCATTTTTTCCTCTAGTGATAGACTGATAACGGTATGCTTACGCTCTACTTTTCCTTGTGACTTTCCTTTGGTGATTCAGCTTAACATTGCATTTTGCTGCCATGTGCTAGTCTTGGATTGGATTTTATATAAGCACATGATTGTAGAAGTCATCAAGGGAAGTTTTTATCAACACCACTTCGAACCCCGCAATCCACCACCAACTACCACATATCCTTCTTGCCATACCACAGTTTCTATTGTGGTTCCGCTCAAGAATTTTAATGTTCGAGCACTTTCGGTCCCCACAATGAAGTGTGGTCGTCGATCTTATCGCAATCGATGATCTAAGTGACATTTCCCTTTTTTAGCACCCCCGCTAAAATTTATCCCTCTGCCAACCCCGGAATCCTTTTAACCATGTTTAGTGATGGAGCCAATTTTGGCACTCAAGAGCTTTGGATGTTAATCAGGGATATCTCCTAGAGGACTACCTCCTGAATATGACGTGGTGGATCGACGTCATATGATGTCACAACTGCTGATGTGTCATAAAATGGGTGTGCCATGTGTCACTTGAAAATGAGTGGATGGGATGCCCAAAGATGCCTAAAATGAGTTCCACGTGTCGGCACCAGATGTATGGCACGTATCTCTGACGGATGGGCACCACGTGTCTCAACTGATGGACCCCAAGAGTCTTCGACACTTCGGGTTCAGGAAATTATGCATGTAGATTTTTTATAACTCTCGAAGGTACAAAATCATGAAGTGATTAGCGTGTGATTATCGCTAATTAATACGAGATCAAGCCGCCTTAAAATGATTTGGGACTTTGGAACTCTGAGTTTCGGAGAACTGTGCTTATTCTGAATGGAGAACTTCTGGAGTGACAAAGTTGTGAATCTGACATGGCGGCCCGACGTCATATGATGTCACAGTTGTTGATGTGTCACAAAAGGAGTGTGCCACGCGTCACTCGAGAATGAGCAGATGACATGCCCAAAGGTGCCTAAAATGAGTGCCA
>JASDQU010438222.1:83022-94606 GCA_032191745.1 Picea mariana
TAAAGGGAAGATCTAAAGTTCACCAAAAACAACAAATGTTATAGACATCAACATCATACATACATGTAAGGAAATTAAAATTCCCAAATATTACATAAATATTACATTTTCATATTGCATCATGTTATCAATCTTAAACACAGATATATAAATATTACATTTTCATATATGTCCACCATATTACATCATGTTGTCCATCTTAAACACCATGCTATCCATCTTAAATTTATTATCCATCTAGGAATTCTTCTAAAATTAATTGTCCTATAAGGATAAGAAAAAACCCAGCCTTAGATTTATTATCAGCGAAGGTATTTAATTCCCGAAACACGTGTGAAAGTGATATAATCAAAGAGATACCTATTAGCTTTGATTTGATCGGCTAAATGGAGTAAATGTAGATTATGAATTTGTATTTAACTTCATC
The DNA here is from genome assembly GCA_032191745.1 of Picea mariana. NCBI lineage: Eukaryota > Viridiplantae > Streptophyta > Pinopsida > Pinales > Pinaceae > Picea > Picea mariana. The sequence goes on from JASDQU010438222.1 coordinate 83,450, forward strand.
TATGAAATGACTAGATTTTAGTTACCAAATACTTGAAGATGTGCAACCTTTCTCCTAAGCTATTTTTATTAGGTGTTTGAGCTGTGAATTCTCCCATATTATTAGTGCCCCATCCCAAATTACCTTGGTATCGGAAATAGTGAGAATCAGATAGAAAGATAATACCACCCAAACTACTAGTTGCCTCAAGACCTTGACATTTCTCATAAAAAATCCTTGGGCTTTGGATTTATCAATCTGAATTTTTACCTACTTGTCTTTGAGTCATAAGTATTAGAGTAGTTTGATAATGGTGAAAAAGAAGATTGACTTATGCTGAAATTTGGAAAGTGGAAATACTTATATCTTAAAAAAAAGTAAAGTTCCCGGCTATCCAAATGCCCCATAAAACAACAACAAAAGGTATATTCCTTAGACATTTCAAATCAGATATTTTATACCATATCTTTAAACATCCTCAATAGTTTCACCAATCCAAATATCATGTTTCTCAAAGTATCCCTCCATGCACCTCCATGTCTCTCTAGTCTTGCTAGCAAAAATAAACTCAATTAATAGATAAAAACAAGTTTAAACACCTTTTCTGCACAATAAACAAATACGTAACCCAACCTTGTTTCATTTTTGTAACAATTCCCAAGTGGGAACTTTGTTGTGTACTACAAGTCACATAAAGAGTTTGGTTTTCAAAGCGGCATTGTTTTTTCATAGTTTTGTACACAACCAACTAATTACTTGAATGTCATCCCCTTCAAATGCCAAATACCCCAACCAAGTTGTATAACTCCCTTCACCTTTGTTCTTAAACCAAATCAATTCATCATCAACCTATCTATGCCTAATGTGAACTTCACACAATTTTGATATAAATATTCCCGGGGGAACAAAATACACTACCAATCCTAAGTCTTGTGCTATCTACCACTCCTTCTACCAAATAATTGTTGTGAATGTGTTCCCAAAATGACTCAAAGTGCACTTTCTTGCAAAATTAGTTTAGCTGGAAGGAAAATGTCATTACCATAGCCAATGATTGCATCTACCCCCTACCCTTACATGTCTTCTAAGATAAAAAAAAAACACCCAATTAAAGGAAAATCTAGAGACAAACCTTTCCAGTGGTTGGAAATATCGTGTGTGTATTTCCTTTCTCTTGTAATCAAAACAAGAAGTGTCCCTAGAGCTATATATTTTTATAAAATGATTCTCTCCCATGGACTTTCTTTGGATATAACATTCCAAAGTGAATAATTTTAAGTCCCTGACATCCTTTATATTTGGGTTTAGCAATAAACTTCCACTTGGTCAAATGTATGCCCACCTTATCATGGTTTCCCCTCCGAACAAAATCGAAGCATGTATTCCTTACCTTTGGAATCCTTACCTTTTCCAAGATACTTTTGGAAGATGTGCTAAAGAGTCCCAATACACTCAAATAGCCTCCAAAATACATTTCATCAAAACCAACCTACCTCCTTAGGAAAGCCACATGTTGCACCAAAAATATATTCTCTTCTCTATTTTTGTTAAAATCCATTGCCAATCGAATTGGCCATAACCATTAGGTTTTAGAAAAAAACCTAAATACCTAAGTCCTTCTTGAAATTCTAAATATCTAAATGGGAATATATACTTCAAGGGTATAATCTCCTCATTTAATTCATACGTATCCATTTCATACTTAAGTATATTTATTTTCATCCCTATGGCAAATTTGTAAGTTTGTAATATTTTGATGTAATTCCTTCCTTACTCTAAAGTTCCATGACAAGATAGTAAAACATTATCGACAAAAAGTAGTTGTGTTAAAAATTCTTCCCCACCAACCCTAATTCCATGGACTAGTCTTTGTATTTTAACATTAAATAGCATTTGACTCAAACCTTTCACAATAAGACGAACTAAGTAGGGTGACAAGGGGCATCCTTTTCTTAATCTTCTAGATGGCTTAAAGAACTTGGATGTTGAACCATTAATTAAAATGAAAATTTTTTGAACAAGTCACACACCCCATAATCCAATTAACAATAGAGAGGATAAAGTCAAATGTGTATAAGTAGTAGTCTCAAATATAACCAACAAACCCTATTGTAAGTCTTAGATAAATCCATCTTCAAGATCGTAGTAGGAATATATTTGGATTTTATTTAGTATAAACCCTTTTTTCCTAAACCAATAGCTTCGTGTATCTGTCGACCCTCTGAAAAACCAAATTGTTTAGGGGAAATGGAATGAGAAATAATTTTCTTTAATCTCATAGCCAATACTTTTGAGATTGTTTTGTAAACACAATTTCATAAAGGAATTGGTCCAAAACCATCAAAACTATCTTTAGGAATAAGGGAAAAAAATGTAGTATTAATGGCACCAAGTACTCTACCATATAGTTTTAATTCTTCTACAACTCTGAGAAAATCATCCCCTAACAAATCAAAGAAAATTAGAAAGAATTACAATGTCCATCCATCAGGGCCTGGACTTTTATCCCTGTGAAACGGAGACAACACATTTAGTAATTTTTCTTTGGAGACATCCTCATACATCCTTTGATCATATTATTTTGAGATAAAATTAGAAAAATAGGTAACAACTTTGATAATATCTACTATATTATACCTTTCAGGTTCCCTATAAAAAAAATTTAAATGACGAACACCCAAGTATGTTAGATCTTGAAAATTGTTGACCTGCACTTGTAACGTCCCCTAGCCTGTCTAGGGAACACTACTACACATAATAACACATAAAATATATATATATTCTTGTTGATTTATTTATTTTAGCTTACCAACTATGTTTTATACACATATTAAACCAAATTTCGATACCCATAATTATATGCAACTACAACCTCTTAAAGAAGCATGAATGAAACTGATACAACATTCATAACAACATATAAAACCATTCACATACACATATTAAGCAACATCAAATAAACTCAATAAATGACACATACAATAGGGAAACAATTGTCTTTATAAAACATTTATACAACCAGCTGCTTGGGAAGGACGTTCCACCCAGCCATAGACCTGGTGTTCCAAATATCAACAACAAGTCACCCTCAAGCTAGGTATAGAAATCCACAAAAGAAGGGTGTCTCTGATAGTCCCCTCACAACTCAGTATCACACAACCCGTTGGTTCTCTCCTACAGCTATCCCGAATTCCCTCCAACTCTCTTCCTCTCGACTTGCCCAACCCAAGGAATGTACTCTCTCATTTCTCTCATCCCATAGGGCATCCCATTCATTTATCAACATCTCTCTGGCACAAGTAGATAGGAATTCAAGGGAACTCACTGCTAGGAAAAACACCAGAAAAAACAACAACAAACACTCGTTGATACAGTGCAACTCACCCAAGAGTTCACTCTTCAATTATGACACCTGGCTCTTTAATTTCTAGCTCCAAAATGTTCCAAAATTGCTCTAGCATGCTCCAGAATTCACCTGGCCTTGTTGTTTCATCTCCCAAGCTCTTCTTCCATGTTCTCTCTTGCTATTCATGTCAAAAAATGCATGTCCCCAAACTACCTGTTACTACCCATACAAATTTCCTCTCTTTCCCCAAGACAATTGACTGCTCACTCTACCTAATGTTGATTGTACTTCAGCCCCATACTCTTTGATAACTATTGGTTGTGACTCTCACACCCACCCTATGACAAATATTCAATGATTGGGCTCTCATACACTCAACCAGAAAATATAAGTTTTCCCCAATTGATAACAAAACTCAGAAATGTGGGTTTGAATTAATACCCATAATTGTTTCCCTTTGGACCCCACTTGGACACTCTTTATTCATTCCCCCTCTCTTTTGGATTAATCAACCCCCATCTTTGTTTATATCCCTACAACCGATATTTCATTAGATTTATTAAAAACATAAAATACATTTCACATATTACATTGCTTGGACACAACCATATTCCTATCCACATTATGAATTAAATAAACTAGGTATCATAGTAGGAATTTTACATTCCCCCTCCCCTACAATTGTGAATCATCCATGATTCACATCACATGCTAAAAACATATACACATTTACATTACAATGTTCATAAAATATAAACAATTTCTGCAAATTTTTACCCTCCAACAAGAGTCCAAACCAAAATATCTCATTCTTCCCAACCTATTGACCCAAGGAATGCTCTCCCTTCACCGCCTTCAATCCATCGAGATGCACCATTATTTTATTAGGATTATCATCACTAACCAAGAATTTCATAGATGTGGTTCTGACAACTAGTTTCCCAAAAATGGAGTCTTGCGTTTTCAACTTCTATTTTCTTCAAAATTGACAAAAAATTGTGGGTATTCCTCCCACATAGTTTCTTCATGATACCATGTCGCATCTTTAGGACCATAGGAGGTCCATTAAACCTTTACCAACCCTATGGATTTGTTCTTGAGAACCTTGACTTTCTATTCCATGATGTGTATTGGTTCCACCCAAAAATCCCCTTCGTTTTCCACCTAGATCACAGTCCAATCACTTATGTAGTTAGGGTCAAGCACATATTTATTTAATAACGATACATGAAATACTTTATGCACTCTCATTGATGCAGGAAATGCTAGCATGTATTCAATTGGACTTATATTTTCTAATATTTCTAAAGGCCCACAATATCTTGTTGCCAACTTCAGGAAGCAACCCAATCTTATCGAACATCTTTTTCTTTCACTTTTAGGAAAACATGTTCTCCCACTTTAAAATCTCTGAAAATTATGTTCTTGTCTGCATAGCTTTTCTGCCTATCTCGAACAACCTCTAAATTTTTCCCGATCCTTATCATCTGCTCTTCCATTTATTTTAACAAATATCGCCCAATGATAGGTTTGCCTGTTGGGTTGTCCCAACTCACTGGTGTGTTACACTTTTTTCCATACAAAGCTTCAAAAGGACTCATTTTTAATGAGGCATGATACCCATTATTATAGGAAAACTCCACTAAGTGGATATAGTCTTCCCATTTTGATGGTTGATCCATCACATACATCCTGAGGATGTCTTCAATTATCCTATTGGTCCTTTATGTTTTCCCATATGACTCTGGGTGATATGTCTTACTAAGATTCATATTTGTCCCAAATCCTTTGAACAAACCTTGCCATAATTTGAATGTAAACTTGGAATCTATGTCTGAAATTATTTCCTTAGCCACACCATGTAGCCTGGAAACTTCCTTCATGTAGATATATGCAATGTTTGATGCCTTATGTGTTGTATTTATGGGAATAAAATGTGTTTCCTTAGTCAATTTTTCCATTACCACCATGATGGAATCACTCTACTTGATTGTCCTGGGTAGCCTTGTTTCTTAGTCAAACCCCTTCTTCAAAATTTCTTCTAGTTGCATCTGCAACTCTTTCAATTCGGGTGTGCCCATTATGTAAGGTGTCTTGGACACTAGGGCAACACTTGGCACCAAATCAATAGATAAATTGATATCCATCTTTGGTTGTAGCCATGGGATTTCCTCAAAAACATTTGCAAAATATCTCAAGACTAGATGGTCTTCAAGACTGACCATTTTACCTCTAGTTGTCTCTTCCATATAAGCTACAAAAATTTGGCATCCTTTCCTGGAACTCTTTTTCAACTACATGGATGAAATTCCTCTAACAACTACAACTCTCAGAATTCCTTGAATATTTCCTTGCTTCCCTTTCTCATCAAGAAAATGTATTGTCTTGTTGTAATAGTCTGAGACACCATGGTGTTTTTCCAACCAAACTATGCCAATTAAACATTCATATGAACCCAATGGTATAATTCTCACATCTACCTTTGTGTTGAGTCCAATCATGTTTATTGGAAAATATTTAACCAACTCATTGATCTTTCTCTTGGCCCCTATGGCCAACTAAACTAACCATTATTTCTTATGCTTACTCCTTTGCAAATGAAATCTTTCAATAATATTGGAGTTTTTGTAACTATGGCTAGCTATAAAATCAAGTAAAATCGCTATGGGTTGATTATTGATCTTACCTTCCACTTCAATCATGGGGAACTGATACTTTGCTTGATTGTTTTCCAAGGCTACATAAATCCTCATCATGCTTCCTCCCATGTCTTCCACAGTTTCAGCGTCCTGAATGTTGTGGGCAATGCTCATTCTTTCTCCTTTGTGAGGGAAATCCTTATACAAGTGATTCCCCTCACATCTCCAACATTGTACAGGATGCTTCCATGGCCTTTTCCTAAAAGAATCTACTATATTTTCTTCATTTTGGATCAAATTGTAGTGTCCCCAAGGACGAACCCCGTTGCAAATCATGATATATGAAATGAATTGTAAACATATTCTATAGGCTGGTGAGCCAATTTTTGTATAAGCTGGTAGGCTTATGTGTTTGTTAGGCCAGGGAGCCTAAGTGTTGAAGGCCAGGAGCCTACTGTTGTATTTGTATGTATGCAGAATTATTAATAAAATATAAACACCGCCAGGTGCAGACCGACCACGATGAATGAGTGAAGGGGGACTGAGCGTCCACAGAATGGGCAAGGGATTAAGGGCTGGAAGGTGGAAAAAGGGGCTAAGTGTTGAGCCTAGGAGGGGGCTTAAGCCTGGGATTAATATTTTAATATTATTTCACAAAAGACATGTGTATTTTATTTTTATCCTAAGTTCCTGGCAAAGGGAAAACGTGCAAAAGGGATGCATGTAGTGGGGAACGCATGTAGTCCCCAGGGTGACAAGTGTCAACCCTGGTGCATGTAAATATAATAGTCGATATGAACTGTGGGAGGGGGATCTTCTCCATTCTACTCAACTGTCTGAAGGGAAGCCGTGGGACCTCTGCAAGAATACCCTCATACAATCCCGAAACCAAAAACAAGGAGACTATCCTGTGATTGTTGAACCTGTTTGGGAAGCGCGTGTCTATTTTTCCCAATTGGTTGTTGCGGCCACACAGTGCTGGACTGTGCGTGGCATACTGGCCAGCGTAATCTTGGGCTGAGCTTGTGTATGACCTCTCTTCTAGTGAGGGAGGTGACTGTGGTTGGAAGAGGCAGGTTGTCAAGCCTGTGAGCAACTCTTTCCAGGTGAAAGAGTTTGCCGGAAAGTGGTTTCTTCCAGAGAGTGCCCAGCACCAGCTACGGGCTCTGAGACTTCCTGATCCGGCTTGTTGTCGAGACCCAGAGAGGGAGGTTAGCACCGATGGACTGTGCGTGTGAAGGTGTATACTCTCGGGCGGAACAAGCATGTGGGGAATGAGAGTCTGGTAGTAGTGGGCGTAAGATGGCATCTTTGGGAAGAATCCTTCCATATATTTCTGTGTTGTTTTCCCTGTAACCTCAGCCTAGCCTAGGATTCCTTGCCTTGGGGTGGAGCTTAGTCCCCGCTCGGGGGTGACCCACTGTTGAGATGATGAGAAGTGCGGTCTAAGGCTGGGAGGTTCGTGGAAGGCCTACACTTGGTTGGTGGATTTCACCACTGTCACAAGATAAGTATCTAACTATGTTCCTATCACATTTGGCATGACTATGTTGTATATATTATGTATCATGTTTTCTGCTGTGTATATGAATTACTGTTAAATGCTATGGATTGTTTCATTGTAGCCGTAAATTATACGTTTTACTCTAAGTTAAATGTATTTCTTTAGTTGAATGCATGTGATTATATAATGTTTGTAAGAATTATGGGAAAGTGAGTTAAATGGGTAATCAGAGCATTTATAAGCCCAGATTTTGGAAATGGGTGTGCTACAAATTGGTATCAGAATGTTACCTAGTGAGTTATAAGCTTTGGGTAGGCAAAATGGTACACTACAAATTGGTATCAGAGCCAAGGTTTCGACGTTGAGCCTAGATGGGCCAGTGGAGTGGTCGTTGGACTGAGAATATGAAGGAAATTGGGCCTGGAATGGCCAATTTCAGACCTTGGTTTGTTCCAGAGTGTCAAGTAGTTGCTTGACCACGCTTACGAGCTCAAGAGGTTTAGCGATGCAGTGAAACTAGAGCCGGTGTGGTCTATGGCCATGGGGAGACAGGTCTCTACACCAATGGTGTTAGAACCTTAGGATCTGTTCGGGAGGGAAGGCGAGCCCTCGTGACCGTCAGATCTGGAAAAAATGTGCATAAAGGATTAAAATTCCTTTGGAAATGGCACAGGAATGTGGGAAAATCGCGATATGCGAAATTCTGAATTGGTTGGGAACCGTCTGAGCCGTCAGATCTCAGCCGGAAAACCCGTCAGTTGTAGGATCTATCGGGAGATGTCTGAAGGTTAAAACTTCAAGACTAGGGGAAAAAGATCCGAAATAGATCTAGACCGTCCGCAAAATGGAGGGCACGTGTTGCGTGGTCATCCAGATCGAGAATGTGGTCATCGGAGTTTCGATAAGTGAAGGTTCATAGTTTTGTAAAGTAGCGAAACTCGAGGGTTGACCTAAACCGTCCATCATTTGGGACGCATGTCAGAAATCCGAAGAGAGTCGTAAATCGACGTATCGGAGATCCTGAGGACAGGATAATCTTGCAACTTGGAATCGCGAAACGCGATATCCCGACAGGCTAAGGAAATAGCGTGGGGCCACGGCCGAATCGGTGACGTGGACAAGTGGCAGCCATCGGAGTCATCGGGAAAAATCCCGATAGAGAGGAAGGTAACACCGTGCAGCCAACTGTCAGCACGTCGGAAAGGAGGGAAGCGCCATTGTGGGAGCTAGCTGTCCGTATAGCGGCGAGTCGGGATTCAGAGAATCGGGAATCGCGGGGACAAGAAGTCCATGCATTGTGAAACTCTGAACCCTGAAACTCCGACGAGAGGTTTGACTACGGTCATGGGGTAAAGGTCACGTGGATCAGGAGCTAAACCAGGAGGGCTAACATGTGAAGGGAGCGTCGGGATTCGGAGAATCGCGAATTCTGAGGACATGTGCATTTGGACATTGGGAAGTCCGAAACTCCGATAGGAGGTAATAATGTGGTCTTATGAGAGACGGTCACATGGACCTCGGCATAGCTAGGGGGAGGGGCTAAGGCAAAAAGGTGCATCGGCAAATCGAGGATCAGGAGTTCGTGAGGATAGGAACTCATGTCAATGGGGATCACGAAACCCTGACACCCGAAGCTTCAATCGGGAGTTGTGCCACATAGACACATGAAGAGTACCACGTGCCAGCGAGTGGGAAGACAAGGAAAGAGTGGTGGGACCCTAATGACATCACCGAAGGTGACGAGGATCCTCTGAAAAAGCACCATGTACCACTATGGTAGAGGGCGACAGCTGTGCTGTGGGCTCGAAGGGTAAAGTAAATCGAAATTTCGAAATTCGACAATTGAAATGACAAGAGGTGGGGAGTCACTGTATAATGAACTCCCGGGTACCGAAAACCCGAAGTCCTGGGTACCGAAGGCCGAAAGTCCCGAAATACCGAAAACTAAAGTTTCGAACACCCGAAAATACAAGGCTGAACAGAGCTCAGAAAATTCGTGAAATTGAAACACTTTCTTAAACTCGATTGTCACGAAAGATGAGGAATTGTCAAGAAATGAAGGTTCGACAAAATTTGAGTCGTCTGTGCATTATATTGCAGAAGACTGACGAGTGCCATAACTATATGGAAATTGCCACAAAATGCAAAGAAATGGAAGAGATACATAATACTTCCAGTTCAAGAAACTTATTAAAAACAAAATGTCTTTTATTTTGTTCAAACTCGCTTATAAATATTGTGAATTGTTCGTGAAGGTTTAATGGACTGAAAAACTTCGAATGGAATTGCACAGTTCATGTGCAGAGTTCAACGAAGGTCAGGATTCCAGTTAACCAATGCCGAGTATGGAGTGGGGAAAAGTGTAGATTAACCTTGAAATAGAAGACGAAGAGGAAGGAAAGGATGTTAACCTGGGAGTCGAAGGATCGAAATCCAATGGGCATGGAAAGGAGAAGGATAAGGAAGAACACATAATGAAAATCCTTGAAGGATTGCAAAGAGAGTCCAAGGCTCGCTGAGATGATAGCTGAAAGCTCATGAAAGTCAGGGACCGGCAAGGTGCATTAAACTTAAAATTTTTGAAGAGTCTGGAAAGAATAGAGAAGAAACTCGAGAAAGGAAGAGGCTCAAGTATGATGGAGAGTCGCAGAACCCATGGGAGAAGAAGTAGGTGGAGGAGTGGTAGCCGACATCTTAGTCGCTCCCAAAGACATTCTGACAGTAAGACACACAGTAGTTCAAGCTCATCCCCTACCAGAAAACATTGGAAATCTGGAAGGGAGGAATTGAAAGGAGAGATGAACAAGATTAAGCCTCCAACATTCGATGGAGAACATAAGAAGGAGAAAGATGCCGAGACATGGTTGCTTGGCATGAAGAAATACTTCCAATTTTAGAATTATTCTGCCCATGCAGAAGGAAGAATTTCAATGTATCAATTAAAATGAAAGGCATCCATGTGGTGGGAGCAGTTTGTGCAGGTGCAACACATCAGAGAGAAAGAGGTCACGTGGAAGGAATTTAAGAAGTGTTTCGAGAAGAAATACCTGACTAAAAGATACTATGACAGAAATATGAAGGAGTTCTTCGAAATCAAGTTGGGCAGTATGACCATTGATGAGTATGAACGAAATTTTCTGGAACTACTGAAGTATGTTCCATTCATCAAAGAAGAAGCTGTTAAAATTCAGAGGTATCTAAGTGGATTGCCACCTTCCATTGGTGACAAGATTCAATATGATGATCCTAAGACTATGGAAGAAACAATAAGAAGGGCGAAATGCTTATACGAATAGCAAAGAGAAAAGCTTGCCTTTCAAAAGGCTTGGGATGACCAGAAGAGGTTTAAGAAAGAACAGAAGCAGAAGGGAGACAAGCCTTCCTTTTTCTGAAACAGTCACTAGGGACAGCCATCGTTTAGAGAGCCGAGAAGGACCAAAGAAGGTGCACAAATATAGAGACTGGCGCCCATTCAGTGTTGGGGCTGTCAAGGAAACCACAAGTACAGAGATTGTCCCCATAAAAATGGTAAGGCAAGAACTGTACATACTGTTCAGCAAGCTAAAACAGTAGAGGATTTGGGCAGTAGAATGTCGAGGATCTACGCAACCCTGGACAACAAGCAAGCAGAATTTCAATCGCACATGATTGAAGTGGAAGGTATGATTAACAACCGACCCCTTGTTATT
>JASDQU010438223.1:3757-27150 GCA_032191745.1 Picea mariana
TAATGAACCCATCACTGTTGGGAGAACAAAGACTATGGATTTATGATGATACAGACTCGAATGGAAGTGGATCTTTTGTAACATCTTTAGCTTTCAATTTATCATACTTTCGTTCAAGTTTTGTGCATTTTAATTTGTGATCAAGTTATTGACTACTTTAGATATCAAGACTTGCTACAGGTTGATGTGTCATGATTTAAATTCTGTCCATATCTCATGTATCTCATTTTTAGTACAACAATTACTCTGTTTCAATCTGATGAATAAAGGTTTATCTTCTTCATTAAACGAACTGTTCTGTACAAATCTTCGCATAGGGATTTATCTAATTGTGATGATTTGTAAATTTTAAGATTGTTGTTGTTTTATGTCTTGTTTGTTCTGTCATATGTATTCAAAGAGCATTGTTGCTTTCTGTTTACAAGAATCTCATGGAGAATCTGGTGCGGGTTTCCTCCCATCAAATAGCTAAATCAACTACTATGCACAGGACAAATAGTAAGCGTTACTTCAGGTTAGTTTGTTATTTGCAATTTAATAGTTAATAAATTAGAGAATTCTCGGTAATTTAGATAGATACATAGTTCAGTTTTATATTTAGGATTATTATTGTTCGGCTTAGATAGTTTTCATTTTGTTCCTTTCTCATAAAAATTATAAAAAGTAAAAAATAATAGTTCCGTTGTCATAAGACATTTTACCATTGATTTTTGCAAATTTAGATTAAAATTTGTATTCTGTAAGTACTGTAAATATATAATTGAGATCTAATTTTGTTAATAACTGAACTTTTAATTTCATAGAATTATTATTGTATAATATTAGTAAGTAAGCTGTATATATATATTTCAGATTTGTATATAGTTTGTTGTAGTTGTTTTTTCCACCTAGATTAATTTCTTTAGTTTAGTTTTTCTTTTGTTTTCTTAGGACTTAGATCAGCCAATGGAGCCGCTAAACTTATCAGGTTGGATCATCCCAAATGGCTTGGGTTATTTAGACAACCGCAGACTGGATCCACTCCTCCAGGCTCCAGTTGACAAGTGTCCAATTTTGCCCATCAACAAATGTCGCTAGAAGGAGGGCCTGGAAATTATTAATGGAACGAGGTCGTCGTAAGACTCCTCCACCACGTAACCGCTTGCCTACATTGACAATAAGTCATTCAAACAACAACATCCCCCCTCAAACAACAACCACATCAAACGACAATCTACGGATCACAGTTGAATCGGTAACCCCAAATCCTACAGGTGGTGACGTACAAGAGATTGTCCGCCAATCTCACTTAAGAAAAAATAGTGCCTTCGCCCATTTAAGGCAACCAAATCGACCTTTGGACCAACCTTTAGATTTCTCTGATATCAGAGAACAACTTGGAGGCACTAACCTCACTTTAAAACCTACATATCCAATCCTCATTCCTGCTGTAGGAGGATCTGGAATACCACCCTCACCACCTCCATCATCTCCTTCTTCTTCTAGAGAAGACTCTTCTAACGAAGGTAGTTCCCCTTCTCAGCCTTCCACAGCACCTATGCAAATGGCCAACCAGAACAATCCTGCTAGACCCTGGCTCGACCAAGATGCAATAGCCGTACCCGGGCCTCATCATCCATTACCCAAACATCTCGAGAAGTGGCTTCCCAAGTTTGACAGTGACTCTAAACAGATCGTCGAAGATCACATTAAAAAGTTTATGTTAGCCATTAGACTCCATAATGTCGAGCCCGAAGACGTAGTCTGTAGGTTGTTCCCCTACACTTTCGAGGGCAATGCCTCTACATGGTACTTTGCCCAGCAACCCCATACCATCGTGTCTTGGGAGAAGTTTGAATCCTGCTTTCTTGAGTAGTTTGGTGACGATAAGTCCCCAAAATTTCTAGTCACGGAGCTTTCTAGTTTAAGAATGAATCCCAAAGAGAAAATCAAAGACTTTAACCAAATATTCTTAACACTGAAGAACCGAATCTGTACGGATTCGATGCCTGCCAAGAATCTTATCATAACATATTATACTAAAGCCTTGCATCAAAGTACAGCCATTTGGGTAAAATGATCTAAGAAAGCCACGTTGTTAGAGTCCTTCGAAGAGGCCAACCAGATTGAAAAAGACATCCTTAGTTTAAAAGACACTACTAGCAACGAAACATATACTAGTTCATCTTCCAAAAAGAATATTGAAATCCTCCCTAGACCTGCTCAAAATAAAACACAACCTGAAAGCTCAGATTTAGAAAACTTAACTAAAGTCATTCAAAAACTGTCAAATCAAGTTATAGATTTGAAAAGGATGGCCGAAGAAGCTTCTTCGAGCAAAGGGACATATAGACCCCCTTCAGGAAGCCTTTTCCCACCAACCGACCTAATCCAAATACCGAAGGCCTAAATCTAGAAAGTCTACAATTCGCCCTTCACACAATTCTAGAAGCCTAGGATAACTTGATACCTCCTAAGATTCGTGAGGAGGTAGTTGAACAAGAGATAGTTGAAGAAGAAGAATCTTCTCCAAACATTTTTGGACACTTCTCGAATAGCATCTTTCAAGCTAATTTCAAGACAGTACATCCCTACAATACTAGGAGTAAGACAACAAACAAATCTTCTTCCGAAAACACTACGACTTTGCCCCCAAAGAAATCTAAACTAGCTGAGAATAAACAAAGTCATGTAAACCCCAAATTAGATTATGATTTAGTTGAAGATCTAAAAAATTTAAGGGCTAACATTTATGTTTAAGAATTATTAAAATTTCCATTTCCGCTACAAAAAATGTTACAGATCGCATAGAATAACAAAAATGGTAATTCAGGATATAACAAGGTTGTTCAGAACAAATTTCCTCAAAAGCCTTTCGCTAAGAATAATCAGGATCCTCACGATAAAAGAAGCCTTCCTGTAAATAATGTAACAAATGTAGATAAATTAGCTTTAGAAACTGCGAGTAAGAAGCCACAAGCTTCCACCCTTAGTACTTGCAGAAATGTACCTCCATTTTTGTTAACTTTCGAAATCTTTAATAGGAACGTGCACAATTGTATGGTAGATTCAGGAGCGTCATCCAATGTGATGCCATGGTCTCTATGTCAGAAGATTAATGCCGAGGTTGAACCATCGACTTTAAAAATCATCCAACTTGATCGAACTAGTGTTAAAGTCATAGAAGAATTAAGGAATGTACTTATAAGATTATCATCTAACCCCAAAGTTCATCAAGTGATTGATATTATTGTTGTGGATATTCCAGAAGTTTATGGTTTGTTTCTAAGTAGAGACTGGTCGGAGCAGCTACATGGCTATTTCGCGATGGATTGGTCCCACCTATGGCTACCCGAGAACGGCAAGACCAACAAGATCAAGCTAAATCGTGAACGCTACCTAAAGCTCACAGTCACAGATTTAAATGATCCCAATGAGCCATTTACACCTTCTTCTGATTCACCCAAAATACAAGGGATGGATACCTTTTTTGGCAATTTCATGGCCGAGACTTCAGCTATCACCAACCCAGAAAAGATTGTAGCATATGTGCAACCAGCAACTTCTACACAATGGTCTCAGGCACCCGATAAAAATCAAATTTGGTCTCTTTACTTTGACGGGTCAAAGTCCAAGGAAGGAGCGGGTGCAGGCTGTGTTATTATTGATCCACCAGGTAACAAAACCCTAATTGCATGTAGGTTATAATTTGAATGTACTAATAACACAACGGAATATGAGGTTTTACTACAGGGCCTGAGAAAAGATTTAGAAATGAACATTCAAAATCTGACTGTCTTTGGCGATTTAGAAATCGTGGTTAGACAGGTAATATATTCTATCCACTGTCTGTCTCCGCATCTTAAAAGCTACCAATCCGAGGTATGGAATTTAATGAATCAATTTTCTTCTTTCAATATAAATTCTATTCCTAGATTGAATAATTCTGAAGCTGATCTATTAGCTAACGTAGCTTCCAAACTCTTTCTTGCAGAAGGCTTGTCTCTGAATGCATTCTCTGTCGAACCGTTGTTCAGGCCATACGCTCCCGACAACATCACGAATTGGAGAATCTTCGACGACGATCAACAGATTATTATCTTCCTGCATATGGAAGAAACTTTTCAAGGCGCTGTGATCGACGAATGGACTCATGACGACAATCTGCGCGATTTCACTGTAATACCAGAGCCGAGAACTCCTAAATCTTCATCAGACATGGTAAATTTGATCCCTAAGTCTGTAGTTAGATTAGAAAAATTTTACGATCTTCAAGATAAATTCAAAAAATCGGTCAACTGTAAAACCAATAGTTCCTCGTTATCATATGAAAAAGTAAAATTGGGAACTAATGACAATCCACAGTGCATTAATTTAGGGGTGGGGTGTTCTGAACAAGAAAAAGGCGCATTTATTAAAGTGTTTAAGGAATTTAAAGATTTTTTTGCGTGGATGTATGATGACGTTAAAACATTCGACCCTAACATCATACAACACATCATTCCTATAAAACCCCAAACCTTACCCTTTCAACAAAAGTTAATAAAAATGCACCCTAAGCTTGAACCAATCTTCAAAAAAGAATTAAATAAACTTATGAATGCTAAGATAATTTTCCTGGTTAGGCACATGCAACGGGTTTCTAACCTTGTCCCTGTCTGGAAGAAAAGTGGGGAAATCTGACTATGCGTCGATTTTTGAAACCTTAATAGAGTGTCTGATAAAGACAACGACCCTGTACCACCCATGGAACAAATCCTTCAACAGGTATCTGGTTCTAAGAGATTATCCTTATTGGATGGTTTTTCAGGGTACAACCAAGTCCTAATGTCTCCTCCAGACCAGCTTAAAACTACCTTCCGTACCCCATGGGGCACCTACGCTTACAGGAAAATGACCTTTGGACTGATTAATGCTGGTGCCACTTTCCAGAGAGAGATGGACATCACTTTCTAAGGATTAATCAATCAATCCATCGTAGTTTACTTAGATGATGTTATTGTATTTTCAAAAAACAAAACTGATCATCTGGTGCATTTAATAGTTGTTCTACAACGATGTCGTAAATACAACATTTCCTTAAATCCTAAAAAATCTATCTTCGCAGTAGAACAAGGTAAACTCTTAGGATTTATTGTGTCAAGAAAAGGGATAATTATTGACCCTGAAAGGACTCAATTCATCTCAAAACTCCCCCCTCCCTCATCCAAAAAGTCTATGCAATCTTTCTTAGGCCAAATAAACTTCATCAGGAGATTCGTCCCCAATTTCTCAGAGATGGTGAGACCTTTACAGAATTTAATTAAGAAAGACGCACAATATCATTGGGGACCCTTAGAAAATCAATCTTTCAATTCAATAAAAAAGGCCATAATAGACACTCCTTCTCTCATGAGCTCCGACTTTTCGCAAGACTTCATGCTCTACACATTTGCTTCTGACCATTCCTATGCTGTCGTCCTAACTCAAAAGAACGTTGAAAATAATGAAGTACCCATTGCCTTTATGAGCTATGCTTTCAAAGGCGCAGAACTTAATTACCCAGCAGTAGATCAACAAGCCTACACTATCTTTAAAATAGTCAAGCACTTCTGATTTTATCTTTTGAAATCTAGGATGAAAATTATTGTCCCTTACCCAGCCGCCAAGAATCTGTTAGTGCAGAAAGAATTAGGTGAAAAGAGGGTGAACTGGGTTACCTCCTTGCAAGAGTATGACATAGAAATCACCCCAGCTCAAATAGTGAGAGGCTAAGGGTTATGCAAGTTAGTTGTTGATTCAGCAGCGTGACAGCAAGAAGAAAACGATATGTCAAACCTAGGACAGCACAATCAAAATGCAATATGTTGTGCTCAAAACTCTGTCAGTCCCTGGTATGAACGATATAAAATTCTGTCTTGAACATGGGTCAGCCCCTCGTCACCTAGATCCCACTAAAAGAAGAGCGTTAAGATTAAAATCTGCCTCCTTTCATTTGATTAATGGTATTCTATTTCGTCAAAATTTTGATGGAGTACTAATGCGCTGTCTTGAGAAAGATGAAGCAGAAAAAATCTTACTAGAATTGCACGTAGGAGAAGCTGGTGGGCATTTTGGTGGTGACACCACTACCCATAAAGTTTTGAGGGCTGGTTATTACTGGCCCACACTTTTTAGAGATGCCCATGCCTTGTGTCGCAAGTATATTATTTGTCAAAAAGCATCTAGGGGGTTACAGAAACCAGCCTTTCCTTTACAGCCTATCTCAGTAGAATCCCCTTTTCAGTAGTTGGGTCTTGATATTATAGGTCCAATCAATCTGCCATCCTCACAGCAGTATAAGTTTATCATAACATCCATAGATTACTTCACCAGATGATCTAAAGCTGCCACATTAAGAACTATGAATACCAGTCAGGTAATTGCCTTTTTAAATTCAAATATTATTACTCGTTTTAGTATCCCTGACTGTTTAGTATTCGATAACGCTTCTTATTTTTTGTCTCTTGAGATGAGTCAGTTCTCTCTAGAAAAAGGAATTAAATTAAAGTATTATGCCAGCTACTACCCTCAAGGAAATGGATTGGCAGAATCAACAAATAAGAATATGATTAAAATCATCAAGAGAACGGTATCTGAGAATCACAAAAACTGGCATAATGCACTGTTAAACGCAATCTAGGTTGATAGGGTAACACCAAAGACTGTTGTAGGTAACTCCCCCTTCTTTCTCGTATATGGCAGAGAAGCAATTCTGCCACCGCATATTCTTCTTCTATCACTACAAATATCACAGAAAATACAAGAAGATTGTCCCCCTTTGGAGAACCGAATTAACGCTTTAATGAAACTAGAAGAGGTAAGATCTCAAGCTAAACATAAGTTAGATCAACATCAACTAGTGGTTAAAATCTAGTTTGATTCTAACTCTTCCTCTGATAGGAACTTTGAAGTAGGTGACCTTGTCTTGAAATGGGACGAACCACATGAGGGAAAGGGAGAGCACACGAAGTTTCAGAACTTATTGCTTGGACCATTTTTAATTGTTGAGAAATTGGGTCCCAACTCTTTTTGATTACAGATTCTAGAGGGATAGCTAGACACCTATCCAGTGAATGGCCAAGCTCTTAAAAGATATTTCGCTTGATGACAACCCTTTGTACACTATGTAAATATTTTTCTTTTGTTTGCTTTTCTTTTATTGTTTTGGTTTTGATTTTTCCCCCTGCGCTTATCAGTTTTTGTTTTTGGAAATACACATACCTACATTTTGAACTATTCAGACAAAGAAAACAGAAAATTCTTTCACTGAAATGACTACTGAAAAATTGTTTAAACATCAATTATAATATACTTCTGTAATTTACAGCCATGTTGAGAAAAGACTGTTGTTTGAAAGAAGTTAATTGATTTTGATCTATGAGTAAAGCCTGTCACTATCATCTATTATCTTCTTACGCTGTCCCTCTTCCTTAAGGGAATGAATCAGGAGATGTCTCCCTACCTTAGAAGGTCGTTTTTGCAAATAAACCATCTCTGGATCTTAATGAAGGACAATTTTTAAAAAATTCTTTCAGGGTCTGTAAAAATATGTCTAAAATATCATAATTTGTAGCATCACCCCACTCAATTATATATCTTTTAAAAACTAAATTATAAAAGAGATATGGGAAGTTCTTGTAAACCCGTCGGGATGTTGAATAGGTCTGCTGGCAGTGGGTAAATGCATGCATGATGCCAAGACAACTTCGTCGGGGTACTGAACAAGCTCGTTGGCAGTGAAGTAATGTTGGGTATATGAAAATTCGTAAGTATGAAATCTCTTGACCTTAAAATGTCCTTTATTCTGATCTCGAACTTCTTGGCAGGAGATAGATATCAGAGTGGGTTAAATGGCAACCCTGTCGAGGCTATGGATGCCTGCTGGCAGCAGTAGCTCTGTCAACAGTATTGGAGATTTTATCTTTAATATCGTGGCTCGTTTGTCTTAAGACTGTTATCATCTTTCATCCTTTAATAACTACTAGAATATTTGATTAATGATGATGTTTAAACAATTTTTTGGTTGTTTTTGAGTTAGAATTATTCTCATTATCATAATCTGAATTTGTTCTTTTGGCAGAGATAACTGCTTCTACCAGTGTGTCACCATTGTTGGCAGCCATTTCGCATTTTATCCTTTCCTTGTAAGATTCCTACACAAATGTTTTGGAATCCTTGATTCTTATCGCAATATTTTGAAAAAAAAACAACACTATTATCTTGCGCATTTGCACACCTTCCTTTTGCTCTCGTTTTCACCATTGTAAGTGTGAAAACCTTGAATTTGAGGTCATGTTGATGGAACTAAAATCATCACTGGATTATTATGGTTACTCTTGTTTATATGTTCATTTCACCTCTAATTCAATGACAGTTGCACAGTTGGCAAGACACCAAGTTTTTACCCACTTTGCATTTTCTGTTAATATGACTTCATTTTATTAATGTGTGATGCAATGGTGTTCTAGTGATTGTGATTGAGTCCTTGATACAATGGTGGTTTGATGTTCTATAGTCTTTCATCGAATTCTTTGGTGCAATGGTTTGTTGAGAACACATTAACATTATGATCAGACCCATGGTGCAATGGTTTCATACAATGCATAAGTTTTATGGTCAAATCCTTGGTGCTATATTCGAAATATTGCTTTGTTTTAAATCATGCAAACACTATTGCTTGTGCAAATATTTGGGTCGACTTATCATGGTTTTCAATAGTTGTTTGATTGACATTGTTTTTAACACACACCAATAGTGAATCACCATAGCGTCATCGATTTTACATTCGATATGAATGTTCTTCATGTATTGTTTCATTCCACCACCCTCATACACTTAGGCATTAATGCCTGCCTTCTATCCTGGGTTACCTCTGTTGGTTTTGGGGAAGCCTATGAGCTTGCTGTCCTACGTATACCCTATCCAAACCCCTGTCCATTTACCCTGCTCACTGTGTGTTCTGTCCTATGGCACCTGTGGTGTGCATAGAACCTAATGGCATCCAAACGCGCTTGCTATTTGACAATTCTCGTGAAGACTTGGAGAATAGTGGCTAGCTAGATTTTATCTAAAAATTTGAGGGTTTCAACCTTACAGTTGCCCAACAGTTTGTCCTCACGTTTGATGGATTCAGAGCTAAGGTCGGAGATATCCAACTCCAGCTAAGTGAGGAATTCCTCAGCTCAGCTATAGGCTTACCAGCTAAAGGGTATAGGTGGTTTAAGAATTCAAAAGTGAAAGACGTGCCATGGCCACTCCTATTCACATCAAGGAAGATTGTTAGTTGTGATAGAGGTATGCCTGTCACTACCCTCAATTCCAGATGGCATGATATTTTAGCAATTGTTAAGAAATTCATGACTTGCGAAGGTCGTTATGGTTTGGTGTTCCTTTACCATATTCGGTTGCTAATGAATTTCATAGACTACCCTCTGAATATGCCGCACTATCTCCTATGCAGTCTTTATAAAATTTCCAAACAATTTAAGTGTGAGAAGGATGATAGCAGCCTTTTCCATCACTGCTTGATCAAAATCATTATTGTCCATCATTTAAAGCTTAGTGGTGACTGTTGGCAAGCCTTCCTATCAAGGAATGGCTTTTCCACTCCCAAGTGTGTCCAAGTGGACAAGGTTGTGGTCACTAAAACCCTGGTTGGGCCTGCCCTGCCACCTCTTGCCCTTCTACCCCCTGTCAAACCCTCGAACTGCCCCAACATTGACCTACCCGATACCATGGCCGACCCGTGTGCTAAAGACAATACTAAGACCATTAAAAGGCTTGTAAGGAAGAAAGGCAAGGGTAATACAGATTCAAATAGTAAAGGAAAGAAGAATGCACGATGGATATCTAGATGTGCTTGGAACAAGCCCAAGCAGAGCACTGACCAAAAGCCTATTGTTTTGAGCGAGGATTCAGACTCTGAGATTGAACGCTTTTTGGCTGAAGAATACCCTTAATCTCATGGCCTCTACTTTGTGGAACCCTATGACTACGTTTCCAACTTATCACCGTGCCTCAAGGATGACCCTAACTTCTTGGGAATTAAGCTTCACAGTGGAACCCCTGGTAACTTGAATGAACCCTCGCCTGTAATGCCAAGGCCATATCAACCACCATGTACTCAATGCAATTCTTGGCTTGAATGTTACTACATGAATGTTCCTCTGTTGCAATCTAAAATTAAATCATTGGAGGAACAGATTATTGTATTGTCAAAGGAAAGAGACAGGCTACAAGCCAACGAGAAGAAGCAAAAGACTACGTGTTCAATTGTCTTCAAAAATTTTGAGGTAGCTACGGCCTTTGTCAACTCAAGGTTATCCTGACCGAATCATTTTTTCTACAACCCAGGTATGTATTTCAACATCGATTTTTGAATGATTTGGTTAGTCGATTGTGTTTGCTCTCAATTAGTTCTGTTTTGTTTTAATAGATTCAAAAACGATTCTGTTATTCTCGAATTATCAAGAATGGTTTCGTTTTGAATCATGTATAAAAGATTCCTTTGTTAAAATAAAATATAGCTCCATTTCGATTGAACTGATTCGATATGATTTTATTGTTCCCATATCAGTATAAGCGATTGTGCTGGCTTTGAGTTAGTTCGATTCAGTTCTATTTGGTTTGATCCAGAAACGATTCTG
This sequence comes from Picea mariana, assembly GCA_032191745.1. NCBI lineage: Eukaryota > Viridiplantae > Streptophyta > Pinopsida > Pinales > Pinaceae > Picea > Picea mariana. The sequence continues at coordinate 14,404 of JASDQU010438223.1, forward strand.
TATGTTTGAATTAGCATAGTCTTTTGTGTGTGCGATGGATTAATATCAAATATTGGTTTCATAAATAGAATGTAATCTATTGATTCACAAAAACGACTTTGTTAGTTTTGGATTTAAAAATGATTCTGTTGAGTTATGGATTGACATATTGTGTCTGTATTGAAAATCGTACGAAAGATTTGTTTGATCGATTATAGTTTGTTTCGATTGAAATTGATTCAAAAAAATGATTTCGTTGGTTTTGAATTGTCAAAACGATTCTGTCTGTTTCAAATTGGTAATAAAAAGATTGTTTGACAGATCGCATATATCCCTGTTACCATTCGGTTAATTCTACACGATTTTGTCTGTTTCAAATTGGCATAAAAGTTTTGGTTTGTTTTGGCATGAATGATTTGCTTTGTTTTCAATTAGTAATTAAAGATTTGTTTAATAGGTCGAATATATTTCTGTTATCATTTGGATTGATTTAAAATGGTTTTGTTTGCAAATAAGACCAGCTACAAAATCATGAGATTCTGTAGCTAGTCTTAAAATTTAGATTTTTGTTAATTTTACAAATAAAACATTATCTAAACTTGTTTATTCTTGTCCACCCACAGGTACATACGAATTTCAATGGCAAATTGGACATGCTGTGGCAGTTTAGAACATGCTCTTTGTGATATAGTTTTGTTTTAAGTTGTTAGTCATAGGTAGAAATAGAGATTTGGGAGATTGTTCCCAGATTTTTTGTAAACAATTTTTGATAATTCCGAAAGGGATGTTTTACCCTGTGGCCTTTTTATACTCATTAATTTTTGTAATGAACCCATCAGTTTTGGGAGAACAAAGACTATGGATTTATGATGATACAGACTCGAATGGAAGTGGATCTTTTGTAATAGCTTTAGCTTTCAATTTATCATACTTTTGTTCAAGTTTTGTGCATTTTAATTTGTGATCAAGTTATTGACTACTTTATATATCAAGACTTGTTACAAGTTGATGGGTCATGATTTAAATTCTGTCCATATCTCATGTATCTTATTTTTGGTACAGCAGTTACTCTATTTCAATCTATTGAATACATGTTTATCTTCTTCATTAAACAGACTGTTCTGTACAAATCTTCGCATAGGGATTTATCTAATTGTGATGATTTGTAAATTTTAAGATTGTTGTCATTTTATGTCTTGTTTTTTCTGCCATCTGTATTCAAAGAGCACTGCTGCTTCCTGTTTACAAGAAGCTTGTGGAGAATCTGGTGCGGGTTTCCTCCCATCAATTAGCTAAATAGACTACTGTGCACAGGACAAATAGTAAGCATTACTTCAGGTTAGTTCGTTATTTGCAATTTAATAGTTAATAAATTAGAGAATTCTTCGTAATTTAGATAGATACATAGTTCAGTTTTATAGTTAGGATATTATTGTTCAACTTAGATAGTTTTCATTTTGTTCCTTTTTCATAAAAATTATAAAAAGTCAAAAATAATAGTTTCGCTGTAATAAGACATTTTACCATTGATTTTTGCAAATTTAGATTAAAATTTGTATTCTGTATGTACTGTAAATATATAATTGAGATCTAATTCTGTTAATAACTGAACTTTTAATTTCATAGAATTATTATTGTATAATATTAGTAAGTAAGCTATATATATATATTTCAGATTTGTATATAGTTTGTTGTAGTTGCTTTTTCCACTTAGATTAGTTTCTTTAGTTTAGTTTTTCTTTCATTTTCTTAGGACTTAGATCGGCCAACGAAGTCGCTAAACCTGTGATGCAGTCGTGCCCTCACTGGCACGTCCACATCCCCAGGACCTTCTTCTCCCCAGCCCAAAGAACTCGAATGTTCTTCTAATTCCCTATTGGGAATTTTCCTTACCTACAACAACTCTTGACATTTCTCCCTTAACAGTCGGGAAATCGAAATTCAGGACTTCACGAATTCTATGGTGACGTGCCTTATGCCTCACGATTCTCTGAACTCTGATGCAAGCCAATGTTGACTTTCTCTCTTGCTATCGAATTTCTCTCTATCGGGGAATCGCTACTCGCGATGTCAACAAATAGACTTTCTGAACTCTGAACCCCGATGCGTCGATACTCCGATACACATGTGCGAGTTGACTTTTCCACCTCCCATCACTTCTATCGGGATTTTAGCATTCACAGGATCGTGAATCCTGATGCCAAAGGATTAGGGACTTACCTTTTCTCGATCCCCGATACTATGCCACCTGTCCTCCACTAACCTTGACGATGGCCCACACGACTCTCCTGTCGGGATATCATGTTTCGCGACTCCAATGTGCAACAGTTTCTTACCTTTGAAAACCCCGATTCTCTGAAACCCGACTCCTCGAGATCTCCTGACACGTGTCCCAAACGATGGACAATTCTGATCGTGTCGCGATATCGCAAATCATGATATCGCAATCCTCGTTGCAATCACCTGGAGCTCCAACTCGCGAACCCCCGATACCCGATGTCACGTGTAGATCCAATAGTCCTTGTGACTTAGGATCGATGGCTCTGCTTTCTCCCTGGACTTTGAACCTCTTCCACGCTTACGCTGTAACTTCCTTGCACTTCCGTGAGATCCAACGGTCCACAGAACTTTGTGAAATCTCCTCAAGGGATTCTGACCGTCCGTTCTTCCTTTCATAACTCCACGAAATGAAGAAGTGTCTTCCCACGAGGATCATTCACTTGCTCGCCAACCTGTGATGCTTCTCTATGACTTTCCATGGCAGCTTCCCTACATTTACCCTTCTGTGAATTCAAAGGCCTATTCCTCCTGAGCTTTTCCAGAACTTCAGTCTTCAGAAAGAAATCTTGCACGCACCCCTTGCGACAAATCTTCAACAACGCTTAAGTGTTGAAGGCACTCGACTCTGTGCACACCTGCAGCAACAGTCCTTCGATACTCTGCTCAGAATTGCAACTCTGAGACTTAGCTTGGCCTGCGCACTCCTTGTACGGCACTGTGCCTAACTGCACCTTCGAGGAAATGAGAACAAAAGCTATCTCTAAATGATCCCTTCTGTCAACGCACTCCTTGCAGGAATCCTCTGGCTCAATTAGAGAAACAATTGAAACTCATTCACTCTTCCACTCAGACTTCAATTCAACCATGAAATCACATACACAGCATAATAAAGCAATGTATGTCAGGAAATAAACGTTCATGAGCATATCAACACCAACACACACAGAGAATCAATAGAAACCATGAATTTGAATCAGAACTCTTCCATTAATTCAAATGCCTATACATGGGTGTTCTTCACACAGTTCTCTGCTTGTTCTTCTTCTCTTCCTGAATTGATAATAATACAATGATACAATGATACAATGAGGGTGTCTATAACCGTTTTCCCTTCTGGACTCTAAACTATCAAATCTAAACTTAAATTCCTATCTACCAGCATTAACTACATTAAATGTCAACTATCTACTAAAGGACAAGAGATATATGCTCAAGGTCCAATATAATATACAAGTGCGTCATTTCTTAAATGATTCATTTAAGATCGCACAATAATCCCAAAGTGTTTTCAAAAATTTACGCTGGCTTATCCAGCTGTCTTCCACTCCACGCTAGCTCGCTTGATGGTGCTGGCGATGCTCCTGCATCATACTGCTTGGCTTGAAAACTTTCATGGGATCCTGTCCATGAGCTCCTGCACAGTATGTCCACACTTTTGTATCACTGCTTCGCTCTCCCAGCTATCATCTTCCACTGGGTGGCCCTTCCATTTCACCAGATACTCATAGTATTCTTTCCTCCTGGTCTTTTTACCCACTCTCTTGTCTAATATGCACTCCATCTGTGGCTTTTCTACAACTGGTAATTGTTTCATCCACTGAATCACTGGTTCCTCAGTTCCAGTGTCTATTTCTCTAGCCCTGTATGGGTATAAATCTGCAACGTTGAATATCAGAGATATTCCGATGCAATCCAGCAACTCGATCTCATAAGCATTTTCTCTGAATTTCTTCAGGACCCTGCATGGCCCAATTTTCTTCATTTTCAGCTTATTGTATGTTCCCCTTGGGAACCTTTCCTTCCTTAAGTGTGCCAGAACTAGATCCCCAACTTCAAACTGAGGTTGTCTCCAATGTTGATCTTCTCTGCGCTTGTATTCCTGGCTTGATTTCACTAGTTGCTCCTTCACCTGGCTGTGAAGTTCTTTCATCGCCTCAACAAATTATTCTACACTTGCGTTGCTAGTAGTAGTCTGCTCTGAATCCCTTAGTTCAGAAACCCCTCTCGGCTGCATGCCATACACAATCTGAAATGGGCTTTTTCCTGTGCTCCGATTCACTGAATCGTTGTATGCAAACTCTACCTATGGCAATATGTTATCCCAGCTAGTATGGTGCTCTGTCACCAAGCTCCTCATCAAGTCTCCCAGACTCCTGTTCACCACTTCTGTTTGTCCATCCGTCTGCAGATGATAAGCAGAACTAAACGCCAAGTTAGTCACCAGCTTCTTCCACAGTGTCCTCCAAAAATTTCCTATAAACTTTGTATCTCTATCCGAAACTATGCTTTTCGGCAATCCATGAAGTCGAATGACCTCCTTGAAAAACAGATTTGCGATGTGAGTTGCATCGCTGGTTTTCTGGCATGGGATGAAATGTGCCATTTTTGAAAACCTTTCTACCACCACAAAGATTGAATCAAAACCTCTTTGCATCCTTGGCAATCCCAATATGAAATCCATGCTTATCGCTTCCCATGGCCTCTCTGGTATGGGCAATGGCTGATAAAAACCTGCATTCTGCTTCCTCCCCTTCGAATGTTGGAAAACTCTACATTTGTCAACAAATCTCTTGACATCTGCTCGCATTCCTGGCCAAAAATATGATTCATTCACCTTTGCGAATGTTTTTTCATGGCCAAAATGTCCTTCCAATCCACCACTGTGTTTCTCCTTCAATAGGTTCTCCCTCATGGAGAAATTTGGAATACACAATTGATTGCCTTTGAATAGCAATACCTCCTAGATCATATAATCTATCCAAGGGATTTTGTCTCTATGAACTGGATTCTCAATTGCTTCATATGCTTCTGCAAAATTTGCATCACCTGTATACATGTCTCTGAGATTTTCAAAACCTAATGTTTTGACTCGGAATTCTTTCAGCAACAAACACTTCCTGCTCAAAGCATCAGCCACTTCGTTAGCAGTACCCGAAATATGCTTAATCACAAATGTGAAATTTTGCATATACTCTACCCATTTGGCATGTTTCTGATTCAAATTCTCCTATTGATTCACAAACTGCAATGCATGGTTATCACTGTATAATACAAATTCTTTCGGGATCAAGTAATGCCTCCATTTATTCAGTGCCTGTATGATAGCATAGAATTATTTATCATACGTGGAGTACTTTAATTTCTCCTCATCCAGCTTCTCGCTGAAATATGCAACAGGCCTGTCTTCCTAACTCAAGACCGCTCCTATGGCAAACCCACTTGCATCACATTTCACCTGAAATGTCTTCTGGAAATTAAGCAACACCAACACTGGCTGTTCTGTGATCTTCCACTTCAACAAATTGAAGCTCTTCTCAGCCTTCGCTGTCCAGTGAAAAGACTTATGCCGCTTCTTCACTGTATCCATCATTGCTGCGCTAATTCCACTGAAATTCCTGATGAATTTTCGATAGAAACTAGCCAAACCATGAAAACTTCTCACCTCGAATACATTCCTCAGTGATGGCCAATTCTTGATCACTTATACCTTATCCAGATCCATCCTCAACTCATTCGTTGAGATAACAAAACCCAAATAAATGAGTTCGGTCTTCATAAATGAGGACTTCCTCATGTTTATCAACAGCTTCTCCTACTGTAGCTTCTTCATCACAATGGCCAAATGCTTCATATGTTTAGCCTTCATATTGCTAAAAATTAGTATATTATCTAGATATATGACGACAAATTTTCCGATGAATTCCCTCAGGACTTCATTCATTAACCTCATAAAGGAACTCGGTGCATTCGTCAAGCCAAATGGAATGACTAGCCACTCATACAGTCCTTTGTTAGTCTTGAAGGTTGTCTTCCACTCATCGCCTTCTCTCATGCAAATCTGGTGGTATCCGCTTTTAAAATCTATCTTTGAAAAATATTTTGCCCCACTTAGGTAGTCCATTAGATCATCCATTCTCGGCAATGGAAATCTGTACCTGATAGTTATTTTGTTTATCACTCTTGAGTCAGTACACATCCTCCAGCCTCCATCCTTCTTCGGACTTAGTACTGTCGAAACAGCACACGGGCTCAAGCTTTCCCTGACCAATCCTTTTTCCAATAACTCTTGTACCTGCTTCTTTACCTCTTCATTTTCTTGTGGCGTCAACCTGTACGCAGCTTTGTTTGGGAAACTAGCTCCTGGTATGAGATCAATGTGATGAATCACACTCCTCATCGGTGGAAACGAACGAGGTAATTCGTCCACCACGATGTTAGCGAACTCTTCCAGCAGTTCCTGAATCTCATCTGGTAAATCATCCACTCTTGTGCTAGTCAGGACAATCCTCGGCTTCCAGACCACAAAGAATTGTGGATCTTCTTTCCTCTTTACCTCCGTAAGGAGTTCCTTCCCACTCATGAGAAGTACTGTGTTGTTTATTTCCAGTTTCACCTCCTTATATTTTATTTGAAGCAACCTGTATGTCCTCCCATTTCTCTCCAGGGTATATGTGTTCATTCTCCCATCATGAACCACATTTCTGTCATATTGCCATGGTCTACCTAGTAATAAGTGGCAAAAATCCATGGGAATGACATCACAGAGTACTTTATCATTATACTCCCCTATCTTGAATTCAACCAAGCATTGTTTAGTGAAACTTACCTGATGTCCCTTATGTAGCCATGAAACCTTGTATGGACTCGGGTCATCAGTTGTCTCCAGCTCCATCTTCTCCACCATCTCTGTGGATACGAGATTATCCGTGCTACCGCTGTCCACGATGACCTTGCATACCCTATCCTTGGTCTTGCAAGCTGTTCTAAAAATTCTGGTTCTTTGAGTTGAGTCCTCCACCTCCTTTCCCGGTGTTAAGAGAACTTTACGCACATTAGTGACCTTCCACCTTCTACATCTTCGGCCTCAACATCCTACTTCTATGCTTCGACGATGTGAGCTTCTCCAACGTCCTTCTTTTTCTATGGACACTCGAACGACCTGTGCCCATTCTTCCCACACGTGAAGCATGTGATTACTCCACCTCTTCCTCTTCCTCTACCTTTGGTATGAGGAAAAGTGTTTGCGTCAACATAATCTCCCTTCTTCTCATTATGATGTCCTCTTTGTTCAATGTATGGCCCTCTCTGTGAGGTCCCACCTCTCTCTACTTTACCCTCAGGTTTCTTCCATTCCTCCTTGGGCTTTTGGTATTTGTCTGAGGCAACTGCTTTGCCTCTGGTCTGACTTCTACATCACCCTAGCTGACCTTGCTTACGACTCAACTTTTCTTTAGCTTTCAAAGCCATCTGATAAGCATCCTCCACAGTTCGGATGGTTACCATGCTCAATTCATCCTGAATGTCATATCTCAGACCATTCAGATATCTAGAAAATTCCTCATCATCGCTCTCCCGATGACCTGCTCTGATGTTCAGTCGATAGAATTCCTCAGTGTATTCTTTCACTGTCATCAACTTCTGTCTCAAGTTTTGCATCCTCCTGAATAGAGTGATTTGATAGTCTCTTGGGATGAACTTCACCTTCATCTTCGCAATCATTCGATCCCAACTCTTGATCTTTTGCTTGCCTTTGCAGCGTCTGTCATCTTGCAGCTCATCCCACCACAATGTTGCATGTACCTTCAAGCGTGTGACAACATGTCTGACCTTCTTATCCTCTTCGATGTCTTCATAATCAAAGTAGGTGTCAAGATCTCTAATCCAATCCAGTAGCTCTTCTACATCCATATTTCCCTCATAGACTGGGATGTCCATCTTTGCCTTTGCACCCATTCTGGCAATAGCTTTAATCAATAACTCAGTTGATGCTTCTTCGGCTGCAACTTCCTCCTCTCGTTCAGCCTTGACTTCACTGTTGGAATCACTAAGATCCCCTACACTAGCTGTGCATCTTTGTGCTGTCTCCATCTCCTCAAGTATTGCTCGAAGATATCTCATATGTCTCTTCATTTCTGGATTTCCTACCAGCCTGCCTCTTCTCCGCACCTCCCTATCCTCTGGATCGGGTGATTGTCTCTCTCTTTTGGGTGGCATGGTGAATTTTCTCTCTCTCTGCTATAGAAAAAAAAGAGTCTTCCTCGCTCTGATACCAGATTGACGCAGTTGCACCCTCACTGGCACGTCCGCTTCCCCAGGACCTTCTTCTCCCCAACCCAAAGAACTCGAATGTTCTTCTAATTCCCTATCAGGAATTTTCCTTACCCACGACAAATCTTCACAGATCTCCCTTAACGGTTGGGAAATCGGAATTCGCGACTTCACAAATTCTGTGGTCGCGTGCCTTATGCCTCACGATTCTTTGAACTCTGATGCGAGTCAACATTGACCTTCTCTCATGCTATCGGAGTTCTCTCTATCAGGGAATCGCTACTCATAATGTCAACAAATAGAATTTCTGAACTTCGAACACCGATGCACTGATACTCTGATACACACGTGCGGGTTGACTTTTCCACCTCCTGTCACTTCTATCGAGATTTCAGCATTCACGGGATCGTGAATACTGATGCCAAAGGATTCGGGACTTACCTTTTCCCGATCCCCAATACTATGCCACTTGTCCTCCAGTAACCTTGATGGTGGCCCACATGACTCTCCTGTCGGGATATCGCGTTTTGCGACTACAATGTGCAAGAGTTTCTTACCTTTGAAAACCCTAATTCTTCAAAACCTGACTCCTCAAGATCTCCTGACATGCGTCCCAAACGATGGATGATTATGATCATGTCGGGATATCGCAAATCGTGATATCGCAATCCTCTTTGCAATCACCTGGAGCTCCAACTCGCGAACCCCCGATACCCGATGTCACGTGTAGATCCGATGGTCCTTGTGACTTAGGATCGATGGCTCTGCTTTCTCCTTGGACTTCGAACCTCTTCCATGCTTACGCTGTAACTTTCTTTCACTTCCGTGAGATCCAACGATCCATGGAACTTCATGAAATCTCCTCAAGGGATTATGATCGTCCGTTCTTCCTTTCATAACTCCACGAAATGAAGAAGTGTCTTCCCATGAGGCTCATTCACCTTCTTGCCAACCTACGATGCTTCTCTCCGACTTTCCACGACATCTTCCCTGCATTTACCCTTATGTGAATTCAAAGGACTATTCCTCCTAAGCTTTTCCACAAATTCAGTCTTTAGAAAGAAATCTTGCATGCACCCCTTGCAGAAAATCTTCAACAACGCTTAAGTGTTGAAGGCACTAGACTCTGTGCACACCTGCAGCAGTAGTCCTTCGATACTCTGCTCAAAATCGTAACTCTGAGACTTAGCTTGGCCTACGCACTCCTTGCACGACACTGTGCCTAACTGCACCTTCGAGGAAATGAGAACAAAAGCTATCTCTAATTGAGCCCTTCTATCAACGCACTCCTTGCGGATAAATTCGACTACACTCCTTGTAGGAATCCTCTAGCTCAATTAGAGAAACAATTGAAACTCATTCACTCTTCCTCTCAGACTTCAATTCAACCATGAAATCACATACACAGCATTATAAAGCAATGTATGTCAGGAAATAAACATTCATGAGCATATCAACACCAACACACAAAGAGAATCAACACAAACCATGAATTTGAATCAGAACTCTTCCATTAATTCAAATGTCTACACATGGGTGTTCTTCACACAGTTCTCTGCTTGTTCTTCTACTCTTCCTGAATTGATAATAATACAATGATACAATGAGGGTGTCTATATCCGTTTTCCCTCCTGGACTCTAAACTATCAAATCTAAGCTTAAATTCCTATCTACCAACATTAACTACATTAAATGTCGACTATCTACTAAAATATGAGAGATATACGCTCAAGGTCCAATACAATATACAAGTGCGCCATTTCTTAAATGATTAATTTAAGATCGCGCAACAATCCCAAAGTGTTTTCAAAAATTTTCACTGACTTATCCAGCTGTCTCCCGCTCCACGCTGGCTCGCTTGATGGTGTTGGCGATGCTCCTACATCAACCTGTTGAGGTGGATCATCCCAAACGACTTGGTTTATTTAGACAACCCCAGACAGGATCCACTCCTCCAGTTGACGAGCGTCCAATTTCGCCCGTCAACACAGGGTTTCGACCGTGTACAATTATGGGTGCTGGTTCTTATCAAAGGAGAAAAAGGTATTTGAGTTCCCTTATAAACTCTTCGAGAGTTCAATCACTTTGAAGGACACGAATTCCATTTAGATTTAAATTAGTTTGGTAGTTACGTTTGATTTCCCATAATGGCTAGAAAAAGAATTACGAGAATTCTGAAAAGCATTATGGGTTTTCTGGGGCAGTTTGCTATGTGTAATAAATCCTTTGGAGATTAATTTATACACTCTTTCCTTATCTAATTATAATCAAGTAAGGAATGTTGGATAGTTTTATTCGTCATTCTGGTTTCCCTGTACAATAAATTTTTGTTATCGGGACTTTCGTCCTAACTTGCATACTCAGTATAAAAAATCTCTATCTTCCTCACTGTAGGGTATGAAAGTGTATTTTCTTCCTTATTTAAATTTCGAATTAGCAAGGATATGATTCAAGGTCCGGTTTTACTTAATATATTTACTGTATACTCCTTCACTTATGGTTTATAAGTATATAACTGTGTGTACATGACTACACTTTTTAATTTCATTTACTCTGTAGGTCAATAAATCTTGGACTACAATATGAATAAATGAGAGGTTTTCTTATTCTTTATTTTGTATCTCTTTCATACAATTGTAATTACATGTCTAATGGAACAATTGATTACTTATATAATATAGGAACAAGTATGTATATATATCCTTGTGTGTGTGTGTGTGTGTGTGTGTTTTATGTGAAAGACATTTAGAGACTTCATTATCTGTATATAGAAGTTATATAACTTATATCTATGGATGTATTCACATGTCTTAGTAGAGGTTACACTGACCAAAATATTTAATTAGTTAATGGTTGTATAAAGATAGATAGACAGTCCTATTTGAGTATGGATTTAAATCTAGCAGGATTGAAATTAGATATAACTGTGCAAATCTAAATACCTTCCTTCAATTAATTAAAACGGCTCTTGATCTTGCAAGAATTTTCAATAGAAATAGTTCACCCAACAACATATATATTCATAACTGTCTTCCATATAGTCACATAAATCTATCATGAATTTATATACTAGTAGAGTTTCATTTCGATTTGGGGTTATTGGTCTGTATATGTTGGAAAACAATACAGAACTTGAATACAATGTCCACATATGATCTTATGCTCGAATCAACACTTCTAGAATTCATATTTGTTTTTCGCTTGATTACTTTATACAAGCTAACCCTGTCCTTGCCACAATTTATAAAATGTACAGTGGTTTTGCTACATAGTTCACTACTTACACTTTGTTCCTACCACATACAGATTACTCAAGTGTTTTATCAGTCCATTAATTATAATAAAATAGCACTATTCCTATAAAAAAAATCTTGTTGTGATACTGTAGATGTAGTTTTTAATCAACATAATTATTCCCCAAGAAATCTACAACAACTCTATAATTCTATCCAGTACATATGAATATAAGGTCATCATTCAAAATAACAATAAATATAATCGTTTCAATGGCAAAAATTCGATAAGGGAAAATAGAGAAACATATCTTGATAAATTCTAGGACAACAAAAGGAATAGCCACATTCCTCCCAACCTTAAAAATGGGCATTCAGATCACTTGTCCTATTCACCCTTTAGCTTGACCATGAATCCATGAGGGATAACTCGAAACTCCTCCTCGATAGATGATTTTCAACTTCAACCAATCTCCTCCTTGCCTCACACTCAGCAAGTAGTGTTCATAATAGCAAGAGGTAATTTATTTCCTAGCATACTTGGTAGTGTCCTGCCTCCTCTCATATGCTATATATGCAAAAAAAAAAATCCTAGGTCTTTTCCCCCCTTTGGGAATTTTTGCAGCTTTCCAAATACCTGATTTTTAGGGGATGCCATTGGCCAAATCCTGGATTTTCCACTTGTAATAATCAGCCCCGAGTTAGCTCCAACATGTTCCCCACTCATGGAGTCATGGTCAGCTGATTTCAACATGGTTGTTCCATTTGTCCTCCAGCAATAAATATAAAATATTTCGTTTCATACAAGTGTCATAGTCAAATAGTTAGTTGGGTCAAATCTGATCTTTGGCCAATAGTCATAATTATTAATTACATTTATCCAAATTCAAAATTCAAAATTGCCATAAATGGAAAAAAAATTCCAATTTTGAATTTACCAAAAACAGAAATAATTCTCCTAAGAAATTTCAAATTAAAAAATAATTCAGTACCTCAAAATTTCCATAATTTTTTTTTCGAAGGGACATTAATCTTTGATTTTCATTTAATTAATTTGTTTCATTTAATAAATTTGTAGTTCAGAGGAAGACATCTTAGTTCCTGTTCTAAATCTCTGTGAGGTAATTTATATGCTACACAAAAACACTACCACACCAGTTTAATTTCCTTTGACCAGCATAGGTTCTATCCTTCACTTCATACTCAA
>JASDQU010438223.1:37118-49124 GCA_032191745.1 Picea mariana
GCTTAGGATTTATAGTCCCTTTCTCTCCCCTAGTCGAGAGTTGCTATGTTTACGCACGAGACTATTTATTTGACCTTAGAGAAAGCATCATACATCATATATAAGGTAACAGAGTGGGGACTATATACCTTAGCCAAATGTAAAAGGGTGTGATATAAGGACTATATCCCTAACCCTCGTTTGAATTGATCTTAACTAAACACTAAATCAACAAAGTCTGACATGAATGGTGGTTTAACTATAGTGGCAGTTTGTATGGGTGTATTCGAAATAACCCTATTGTGAAAGGGATTGATAATGACTTTAATAATTTTCTTGATGAGGGAACGATGGTCTATTATCAGGAGGAGTTAAGACTTTGCATCACCATTAAATGACAATCCTGTATTATGTGAATTATGATGTTCTCACCTAGGCTTTCTTCCAACCGATATGCACCAACTATGTTCATATCACATGGTCCAGATACCCTTCGTACTTTTAGAATTTATAGTGTGTAGATAAGGCTCGTCAAGGGTTTAATGTGTTCACTCTTTCATTGTGGATTTCCCTTGAAAAGATCTGCGTATTGTTTTCTCAGGTAAAGGCTACCAAAATGGGGTAACATTGACCGATGGGCCGCTATCGTCATCCATTATCCCTGGTAAGGAATCGTTCCCTAACTTCTAGTTGTTGAAGTGGCTCGGCTCTCTGTTGTAGTGGAAGAACCCTCATAAAAAAAAAATCCCCTTTATTACTACTTGAGTCTCCCATTAATGGTAATATGTATAACTTTCATGAGTTAAATCCTATTTTCTGGACGAGTAGAAATTTTTTGTGAACTTAATATCCAACTTCTTGAGAGGTATTGGCACCCCATCCCCTTATCACGACTTTAGAGAAATTACGCCTGCGTGGGTTTTAATGGTAAAATTAAAATCCTATGGTTTCATGTTGTCTAACATCGATATCCTCTACGTTCTTTTCTATATATGTAGGTCAATGCCTGTTGTTAAGTCTTCCTTAAGGTTACACGTGGTTTTTAGATGGGAGATAAAATTTTCTTTACTAGGTAGATCACAAATCATTGTATTTTCTTTCTTCCCCTTTATAAAGGAACAAATCTATCTTTCTGAAATCATTTCTATGCTTTGCCCAATGTGGCTAAGGAAAGTGATTTCTATGTTTGCGACCAATCTTCCAAACCAAAATTCACGGCATACCATGTTGAAGATTTATGGAACCCCTTGTACTATTTATGTTTTCTTCTATCATTATCGTGATCTAGGAATGTATTTTACATTATCTATAATCCATTTCAGCAAAGGTTCCACTCTAGCATTTATCCTACACTGTGCTTCTCGGCCTACTTGCGTCGCATGTTGTATACAATTTATATATTAATTGTTAGCACAATTGATTTATTCATTATAATTATATATTAGATTTCATGATTGGTATCGTTCACTAATGATGGGCCCCTTTGGCTACGAGGGTACTCTTCAGGTGGAACTTTTCCCCTTCCACTCCTTCCGAGTTTGTTGATGACCTCAATAGATATGTGCAAAGAAAGGTCGGCCCACCTTACGACTTGATTTAAGTACTATTATATACTGAAATCTTTTTGATTACCTTCATTCCATGTTTTAATACTAAGCACTTACCACTAAGGCATTTCTTTCAACTGTATGAAATAGCTCCAACTACGTGGCTATATGTATATATTACATAGTAAACCAATATTCATTTTCGAATGGAAAAATCAAATAGTGTTTCGTGTAACACTTAAGGATCCCTTGTGTAAAGAGAGACTAGGAGTATAAGTCCTAAGTCTATTTCATGGTATAGATAGTTATGTATATAGGTGTTTGGGATGGGATCTAAAAGGGAAATTACTAAAACCCTTGGAGAATTTATCGTATAGGTTTCTACATAAAATAAATTAGACAAGTATGTAGATGGCACCATTTGGTAGGACAGACTCAAGTCACGTCAAAGAAGATTATAACTTTAATGAAGATTTCTCTCCTTAATCGACAATCATATAAGAATGAAATTGGATATTAATGCCTCATAGAATTTTTTTTCTTATGACAAATTCGAAGTACGTTACATATGGTATAAAAGAAAAGGCTACAACACCTGGACCTTGAACAGGGCCACATTATTTACTTAGCAAATATTTATGTTTATGTAAAACTAATAAAACTTTATTATTACAAACAAAAAACCCTTTCTGTTTTGTGTTAATCATGGCAGCCAAGATGACGTAGGAATCAGACTTGATGGGAATTCTGAGCAGATACCTCCTGAAGATCCAAGACATAATAGTGACGGAAGATCACCTACTAAAGTTTTGGAAATGATGAGGAATCTCATTGTTGACCTACAAGTTTTCAAAGAAGACAATGAGAAGCTGAAGAAGTCACAAAAAGAACATAAGGAAATAAATGAAGCCTTACTGTGAAGTATAGTGACAAAGAAATCCCCAAGGGATGATAAAAAAGAAGAAGAGGTCAGTGAAAGGGCCTCTAAGAATTCTAGTCCTGAAGCAAAAAAAGAGGACAGTTCATCTAAAGGTACACCTTCAGCTGAAGATAAAACAAAACCGGATAGAAAGAGGAAGCTAGTAGATCAACTTAAAGGAGAATTTAAGAAAGTCAAACCCACTACCTTTGATGGGGAATCTAGAATAGGGGAGGAAGCAGAGGCATGGTTATTAGACATCAAGAAGCATTTCTAGATCTAAATCTATTCCAACAACATGAATGTCAGAATGGCTATCTATAACTTGAAAGGAAAAGCCAACATTTGGTGGCAAGATCTGAAATTGGCCAAGGGCCTAAAAGAGAAATAGATGGAATGGGAAGACTTTAAGAAAGATTTCAAGAAATAGTACCTATCTGAAAGATACTATGAAAGGAAAACCAAAGAATTTTATGAGGTACGACTTGGTTAGATGACTATGGATGAGCTGATAAACAAATTCCTAGAATTACTAAGGTTTGTACCTTATATCCGAGAGGACCAAGTAAAAATATAGCGGTTCCTAAGCTGTTTACCACAGTCTTACAAGGATAGAATTGATTTTGATAACCACAAGTACTTGAGTGAATTATTCAGAAAGGCGCAAATGTGTTATGACCAATACAAACAGGGGACAGAGTTTCCCAAATCTTGGAAGGATAAGAAACAAGACAGAGTGAACCAGTAGAATAAGGGATACCAACCAACTCCTTATCGCAACGCAGCAAAAAGATTTCCAAGAAAATACTTTCACTCCAACAATCCAAATCTACAAGGCAGTGATAAACCGATGAACCTGGGAACAAAGAAATTTGGGGATAGCGCATGTGAACCATTAAAGTGATGGGAATGTGGATAACCTCATCTAAGGAGGAACTATCGACATTTAAATCCAACAACCAGAACTGTTGTTCACAACTTGTAGGAGGCATCGAATATGGGAGATGTGGGTAGAATCTCGCATCAGATAAATGTAGTCATGGATGGCCGACAAGCTAACCACCAGTCCTCTGTAGGAGAAATCGAAGGTAAAATCAATAACACTCAAATTTCTATTTTAATTGATCCTAGAGCTACATTAAGTTATATCACTCCTGCTGTAGTAGAGTCACACAACCTTAAAAAAATGAGACATGCAAAATCATGGATGGTACAACTAACAACATGAACTAAAAGGAAACTGGTTGACATTATTTATGATTATGAATTCAATTTAGGAGGCAAAAACATAAGAAAAAATCTGAACGTTCTACCACTAGGATCTTATGATGTAATTATCAGAATGGATTGGTTAGAAAGGAATAAAGTAGTGATATATTGTTATGCAAATACACTAAAGTATAAATGCAAAAATGACACCACTAGAATAACCCAAGGTATACAAAAACTAGTATCAATTAGACAAGTTTCAACAATGCAATTCAAGAAATGCATGAGAAGGGTTGTCAATTTTACGCCATCCAAGTGACAAACCTGTTAGAAAAAAAAGATAAAACCAACTTGGAATACTTTGTTGTTGTTTGTGATTTCAGAGACCTATTTGTTGATGAGATACCTGAATTACCCCCTAGAAGGGAGATAGACTTTTTTATCGACCTACTACCTGATTCATCCCCTATCTCTAAAGAACCTCACTGAATGAGTTTTCTGGAACTAACAGAACTAAAAATTCAACTATAGGAATTATTAGATAAAGAGTATATCAGACTGAGTGTTTTACCATGGGGAGCACCAGTCCTCTTTGTGAAAAATAAACATGACACTCTAAGACTATGTATCAATTATAGACAATTAAACAAAATGACTCTTAAAAACAAGTACCCCTTACCTAGGATAAATGATATGTTCGATCAAGTACGTGGGGAAAATATGTTTTCAAAGTTGGATTTACGATATGGTTATCATCAAGTTAGGAGAAAATATGAGGACATCAACAAAACATCGTTTTGAGCAAGATATGGAAGTAGTAGGAATTACATACCAAAACAGGAAGTAGTCCAAGAAGGTTGCAGAGAGTAACAATAATCAAAGGTTCAAGAAAGAACAAGTAAGTTTTAACTTGAAGTTTTTGTTAATATACTTAAAGAATTCCAATCCTCACTTATTAACCAGAGCACAGAGGCAACGAAAATATTACCAGGGAGGGCGAATGGCATTGTTGTTTCACTGGGTAACATTTTTCCCCAAATCGACAAAATGATTCAGTAAGAAAGCAATACACATAGCCTTTCATAAACTTCACAATGACACAATAAACACATTAAAACACTAAGAGAAACCTTACCTACACGGTTAAATGATGAAGTACGAAGGGTGGCCTATCCATGTGACAAGGTCACAGTTGGCGTAACTAGAATGGACGAGGGGCCAGGTAAGAGTATCGAAACTCGTGTCCATAAGTTCGCCACTAAACGATGGATGTAGAGCCTTAACTTCCCTCTGATAGTAGTCCATTATTTCACACCAAAACGTTCATAAAGTAAATGAGTTCCTTCGATATTGGACGAGTTGGAATCTCTTATACCTTACTACCTTATTACAGTTAGCTATTCATTCGAGGGAAGGATTTGTTGGAACATTTTTTGGTTAAGTCTAAGTTAACACAAGATATTGTTGCCCAAACTCTGTTGGGTAAAGATATTGGAATATGACAAATCGAAGTCCCATATATAATAGGGACCATGTATTAATACTAAGCTCTTACCACTAAGGAATTTGTTTCAACTGTATGAAATAGCTCCAACCCCGTGGCTATACGTATATATTACATAATGAATCAATATTCATTTTCGAGTGGAAGAATCAAATAGTGTAGTGCGTAACCCTTAAGCATTCCTTGTCTAAAGAGAGACTAGGACTGTAAGTCCTAAGTCTAGTTCATGGTATACATAGTAATGTATATTGGTGTGTGGGATTGGATATAAAAGGGAAATTACTAAAACCCTTGGACAATTTATCGTATAAGTTTCTACATCTAGTAAATTAGATAGGTATGCAGATGGAATCATGTGGTAGGATAGACTTAAGTCACATCAAAAAAGATTACAACTTTAACGAAGATTTCTCTCCTTAATCGACAATCATATAAGAATAAAATTGGAGATTAATGCCTCATAGAAAAAAAAATTATGACAAATTCGAGGTACATTACATATGGTATTAGAGTAAAGGTTACAACACTTGGACCTTTAATAGGGCCACATTATTTACTTAGTATATATTTCTATTTATGTAAAACCAATAAACCTTTATTGTTACAAACAAAAAACCCTTTCTATTTTGTCTTAATCATGGCAGCCCAGGATGATGCAAAAATCAGACATGATGGGAATCCTGAGAAGAGACCTTTGGAAGATCCAAGATAGAATAGTCATGGAAGATCACCTACTGAAGTTCTAGAAACAATGAGAAATCTCATTGTTGAGCTACCGGTTTTCAAAGTAGACAATGATAAGATTAAGAAGGCACAGAAAGAACACAAGGAAATAAATGAAGTCTTGCGACGAAGTATAGTGACAAAGAAATCCCCAAGGGATGATAACCAGAAAGAAGAGGTCAGTTAAAGGGCCTCTAAGAATTCTGGTCCTAAAGTAGAAAAAGAGGATAGTTCATCTGAAGGTACACCTTCAGCTTAAGATAAAACAAAACCAGATAGGAAGAGGAAGTCGATTGATCACCTTGAAGGAGAATTTAAGAAAATAAAACCCACTACCTTTGATGGGGAATTTGGAATATGGGAGAAAGTAGGGGCATGGTTATTAGACATGAAGAAGTATTTCCAGATGTACAACTATTCTAGCAACATGAAATTCAAGATGGCTATCTATAACTTGAAAGGAAAAGGCAACATTTGGTGGCAAGATCTGAAATTGGCCAAGGGCCTAAAAGAGAAACAGATGGAATGGGTAGACTTTAAGAAATACTTCAAGAAAAAGTACATATATGAAAGATACTATGAAATGATAACCAAATAATTTAATGAGCTATGACTTGGTCAGATGACTATGGAGGATATGATAAAGAAATTCCTGCAATTACTAAGGTTTGTACCTTATATCCGGGTGGACAAGGTAAAAATCTAGCGGTTCCTAAGCTGTTTACCAGAGTCTTACAGGGACAGAATTGAGTTTGATAAATCCAAGTCCTTGAGTGAAGTATTCAAGAAGGAACGAATGTGTTACGACCGATAGAAACAGTGTACAAAGTTTCCCAAAGCTTGGAAGGATAAGAAACAAGACCGAATGAACCAACGGAAGAAGGGATACCAACTAGCTCCTTATTGCAATGTAGAAAAAAGATTCCCAAGAAAAGGCTTTCACTCCAACAATCCAAATATGCAAGGCAATGGTAAACCATTGAACCTGGGAATGAAGAAGTTTGGGGACAGACCCTACGAACCATTAAGCTATTGGGAATGTGGAGAACTGCATCTAAGGAGGAACTGTCCACATTTAAATCTATCAACTAGAACTGTTGTTCACAACTTGTAGGAAGCCATGATGATGGGAGATGTGGGAAGAAGCTTGCATTGGATAAATGCATCCATGGATGGTCGGCAAGCTGACCACCAGTCCTCTGTAGTAGAAATTGAAGGTAAAATCAATAACACTCAAATTTTTGTTTTAATTGATCCTGGAGCTACATTAAGTTATATCACTCTTGATGTAGTAGATTCACATAACCTTAAAAAATGTGACACACAAAATCATGGCTGGTACAACTAGCAACAACAACTAAAAGGAAAGTGGTTGACTTTATTTCTGATTATGAATTCAATTTAGGAGGCCAAAACATAAGAACAAATATGAACGTGCTACCACTAGGATCTTATGATGTAATTATCATAATGGATTGGTTAGAAAGGAATAAAGCAGTGCTAGATTGTTATGCAAAGACACTTAAGTATAAAGACAAAAATGACAGCACTAGAACAACCCAGGGTATACAAAAACCAGTATCTGTTAGACAAGTTTCAACAATGCAATTCAAGAAATGCATGAAAAAGGGTTGTCAAGTTTACGCCATCCAAGTGACAAACTTGTTAGAAAAAGAAGATAAACCCAACTTGGAATACTTTGTTTTTCTATGTGATTTCAGAGACGTATTTGTTGATGAGATACTTGAATTACCCCTAGAAGGGAGATAGACTTTTCTATGGACATACTACTTGGTTCAACCCCTATATCTAAAGCACCTTACCGAATGAGTTTGTCAGAAATGACAAAACTAAAAATTCAACTACATGAATTATTGGATAAAGAGTATATCAGATTGAGTGTTTCACCATGGGGACCACCAGTCCTCTTTCTGAAAAATAAATACGACACTCTAATACTATGTATCGATTGTAGACAATAAAACAAAATGACTATTAAAAACAAGTACCCCTTACCTAGGATAAATGATCTGTTCGATCAAGTAGGTGGGGAAAAGATATTTTTGAAGTTGGATTTACGATATGGTTATCATAAAGTTAGGATAAAAGATGAGGACATCAACAAAACATCTTTTCGAACAAGATATGGACATTACGAATTTGTACTTATACCTTTTCGACCCACTAACACACCAGCCACGTTCATGTCTTTAATGAATAGTATTTTTAGTCAGTACTTGGAAAAATTCGTACTGATATTTATCGACGATATTCTTGTATATTCTAAAACAGAAGAAGAACACAAAGAGAACCTAAGGATACTTCTACAAACTTTAAGGAAGCACCAACTGTATGCTAATTTTGATAAGTGTGATTTTTATCAGAAGAAAATACAGTATCTAGGACATGTAATATCAGCAGAAGGCATTGCAGTCGATCCTGAGAAAATAAGGGGCATTATGGAATGGTCGATACTGAAGGATGTAGAGAACATTCATTCGTTCAGGTGAATCAATGGATATTACCGCAGATTTATAGAAGGGTTTTCCAAAATTGGTTACCCTATCACATCACTACAAAAGAAAGGGACCAAGTTTAACTGGTCACATAAATGTCAAGACAATTTTAATTAGTTAAATGAGTTGTTAACAACCACACCCATTTTAAAGGTAGAAAATCCAGACAAAGACTTCATCGTCTATGTAGATGCGAGAAAATAAGGACTAGGTGGTGTCCTAACCCAAGAAGGGCATGTTATGTTCTATGATTCCCGAAAACTAAAGGAACGTGAGAGAAACTATGTCTCTCATGACCTAGAATTGGTAGTTGTAATACATGCCTTAAAAATGTGGCGACACTACCTAATGGGTGAAAAGTTTCTGTTATTAACTAACAACAGCATTGTGAAATTTATGTTTAGTCAGCCAGACTTTAACGCAAGGCAAGTAAGGTGGCTAGCGTTCTTGAGCGAATTCAACTTTGAGGTAAGACATATCAAGAGTAAGGAAAATAAAGTAGATGATGTTTTAAGAAGAAGAGTTCATGGGTTATTTGAAATAAATGTTAGCAGGGTAGAAAGAGATCTTGAACAAATAATAAAGACTACAGGTAATACCGACGATAAGTACACTCAAACAATGGATTAATTATAGGACATCACAGGGAATTCAGACAAATCAGATCTGTGTATTGATAAAAGTGGTCTACTATGATTTAAAAATAGACTTTACATACCAGATTCGACAGAATTAAAGTTAACATTTCTGGATGAAGTGCATAATAAACCATATTCTGGTCACCCAGGGTACCAGAAAACGATAACAACACTTAGGAAATTATTATATTGGCCTAATATGAAGGGAGAAACAATAGAATACCTAGCCAAGTGTCAAGATTGTTAGTAAGTAAAGGCTGAACACCAACATCCAGCTGGCCTATTACAACCCTTACTAGTAACGGAATGGAAATGGGAGACTATATGGCTGGAATTTATTACAGGTTTGCCTAAAAATTAGAAATAGAATGATTCTATTATGGTGGTAATCGATAAACTTAGTAAGTCTACACAATTTATTCCTACAAAGTCTACTTTTAAAGCTATTAACATCGTTGAAATATTTATGAAATAAACTTTTAGTCTGCATGGTATTCCTAAAATGGTGATTTCGGATAGAGACAGACGCAGACTAGGCCCCTCTGCCTCGGCCACAGTCTCTGTGCTGACCTCCTGGTCTTAGCAGATTGTTCTAATTTCACCTTCAATCTGAAGTGGCTCTTTCGATTCCTCACTGGAATCTCTGTTAAAAAAACGGTCCATAGGTCCTTCCTTTTCCCCTGTCACGACTTCTGCACATACCTGATCTCTTCCTGACAGAAATTTCAGGTTTTGGGGTTTCGCGATTCCCGTTGTCGAGAACCTCAGTATTCTCGATCCCCTGATCTCCAATATCCCAAAATGCCGAAACGGCTTCAACAATGTTTAGTCCCCATGGCTACCTTCTGGTCCATGTGACCACTTTTCCATATGACCGCAGTCCTATGTCTTTCGCGATTTCCGGCTTTCAAATGCCGAAACGCATGGACCCTTTGTCCTTAGGATTCCCGATCCTCCAAGTCCCAATTTCTCAAAATAGTTTCCCTTCAGGATTTTTCTTTGAAAACCTAGATTGTTTCCACGCGTCCCCTTGAGATGGACGGTCCTCGTCGTTTCATGATTTTGGGTTTTGAAACACCGAAATTCCTATGGGTTCTTCCCCTTGGAACTCTCGAAGTTCCAATTTCCAATCCTTTGATATGATGAAATGATTTCGGTTGGCCCCACAACGTAGCTTTCCACCCTGTCGAGGTTTCGGACTTCGTAGTTCCAAAATGTGCATGCTTCCTGTCTTCAAGATTCGTGAAATGCCAAATCCTGAAATGCCGATGGACTCTCCTATCGGGATTTTTTTCCAAATTCTTGGATTTCCTCCATGCGTCCTCCTATGATGGATGGTCCTCGATCATTTCGTGATTTTTTGAAATCAATTGCCAATTTCCTCCTTTCCTCTTGAACCCCGAAAACCGAACATGCAAAATGCCAACAGGCTCTTGATTGTCACCCACGTGTCTCAACTGACAGATGGTCCTGATTCAGTCTCGGGATTTCATGACTTGCGATTCCCTGATTTCGAAGTTCTCTGTCAACTCAAAACCCTAGTAGCCGAAATACCGATGGGTTCTTGATCTCCGTCACATGTCTCAACATATGGACGGTCTAGATCAAAATCAGAATTTTTCACTATGAAGTGACCCGATCTCATGTCCTTGAGACTTCCGATATCCCAAATTCAGAAACCCTGATATCCCTACGTCTTTCGGGACCTTCAGTGTTCTTGCAAGAGTTTAAACCTCATGCAACTCTTGTCAGATCCCACGACTGATGGTTATCTAAGTGAGGATCCGACGGCTCATGATCTACTAAGCTTGAACCTTGGAAACAGTCGTAACCTCCTTGCTTCTCTGTCAGATCGGACGACCGGTGGGATTTCACAAATTCTTTATGAAGAATTTTGATCTTCCGTCTCTTCCCTTCAACGAATTCATAGGTTTAAATCCTTTTGAGTTTTTCCATGACTTCAAGTCTTTCAGAAACTCCTGCACACACTCCTTGCGACAAACCTTCAAACACTTCAGTGTTGAACACCTTCGACTCCGCACTCTCGTTGTAGCAACAGTCCTTCAATAGTTTCTCAGGTTTCAAACCTTGGATTTAAGCTTGGTCTGTGCACACCTTGCATGAATCCTGCTTCAAATCTACCCTTTAGAGTAAATGAAAAAAAAAGTTGTCCTATCTGAGAATTCCAGAGACAAATCTCTGAATTCTTTGTCAACACACACCTTGCGAACAATTTAACTGCACTCCTTGCAAGAATCCTTGTTCATATAGAGAAACAATTGAAACTCATTCCTTACTCTCCCTCTGTCAGACTTCAAACATTTAATAAGAAATCCTTCATACATAGCATAAAAGAAAATGTATAACAGAAAGAGTAAAATCATGAACATACCATTCAACATACACATACAAGAAACAAAATTCAATGCCATGAATTTGAATTAAGACTTCTTCTATTAACTCAATTCTCTATACATGGGTTTTTTTCAAACACAGTTTCTCTATTCCATCTATGTATGCTCTTCTCTTGGTAATTTTCTTCACTATCATACAACAATACAATGAGGGTGTCTGTATCCATTTTCCCTCCACTCCTGAAACTGTCTAATCTGAGAATTCAAAGCTACCTATTAACATAAATGCCTTCTTATTCCTTCAGATGAGAGCGGGTCGCTCAAGGTCTGATTACAATCTATAAGTACACCTCTCCTTAACTATTACATTTACATTTGGAACATCCATCTTCAAAATTTTTTAAACAATTTATCATGTGTCTAAAATGTGTTGGCGCTTGCCCCACTCTCGCTTGATGTTGGCGATGTTGCTGCATCATACTCCCTCGCTTGAAAATTTTCATGGGCTCCTGTCCATGAGCTCTCGCATGGTCTGTGCATGCTTCTAAATCTCTACTTCATTCTCCCAGCTGGCATCTTCAACTGGATGTCCCTTTCACTGGACCAAGTATTCAAAG
>JASDQU010438224.1:0-21950 GCA_032191745.1 Picea mariana
CCCTTCATTTTGCTGGATAATAATAAAGGAAGGACCTGGCAATTTCTCTGGTGGACGTAGCCCACACTGGGTGAACCACGTAAATCTGTGTCTCTCTTGTATTGTGTGTCTTCTGTGTTTTGTTTCTGCATTTGTTTTATTTTATTGCTCCGCGGTCCTGTTTTTCTAACAGGAGTTTCAATGTTTTCATTTTGCATACCCGTGAGCTTCCAATGATTCCCAACATCATTTTTTTTCTTGATAGTTATTTGGAGAATATAAATTGAAGTTTCACATTTTGGTTCCAATAGTCTTTTCAATCATGATGCTAGAGATCCAATATTTTTTTTTGTAAACAAAGAACAATTCTAGGACCCTTAGATCCCAAAGTGTACCAAGAGAACTTGAGAATCGTCTATCGCTAGTACATACCCCATGGAAATATCTCCATACTTTATTATGCAAATCTAAGAAGTGATTCTCCTCCAATGTGGTTTCTATTCTAATAAGAATTTTGAATTTGTATTTATTTTTCTTACCAACTAGACCTCTACAATTCTAAGAGAGGCTCTTCATTTCTAAGGTTGGGAATTATACTTCCACTTCCAAAGGAATTATGAATGATGGTATTCACCCCCAGTTTCCCTACTTTTGTTTGTTCTCTCCTCATATTTCTCCTTGTTTGATTTCYTCCCTTTTATTCATTGAAKTCATTGTTCCCCTGACTCTTCTTGTGATTGCAATAACTTATTGTGGGTGAGAGTGTCACTTTAAATTTATTCCATTAAATACAATGGGTCTTGCATTGTAGTGAGAAAAAATGGTACTATTGTTTCTCTAAAAKAACATGGTGAGACAAATCCAAAGGAGAGTTTTCWTGTGTAACATACCCTTCTGAAGGTAATTTGGGAACATCRTTCCCCGTTCYGAAATCTCTTTCACTARATGAGGGCTATGTCCTTTTCTTTTTGTGACATTGGTAGGAGATGGTAMTACTGGTAATTGTTCTTAAGGAGTTGGAATCTCTTGCACCTCAACTTCGACCTCTTSGTAAAAATAACTTAAGATATCAAGCCTATTCCTTGATGAGGGTTCCATATTTTCTTTTTTTAGATGGGCTTGTGTATTCCCTTGAGATTTATTTTATAGGGGAGAGAAATTTTCAATAGTATGAGGTTCTTTCAGGTACATAGTTTGGGGCCATGAAGTACGGGCCACTCATGAAAATAAAATTTCTATATTATTTTAACTCAAAGAGGAAAATAGAGGGGAACTTTAGATCCAATGGTCAACATCCCTCCAATAGTAGCATTAAATGAACTATTGTTGGGTGCATATTGCTTTCCAAAGTAGAGTAGATCTTCCTCAAAAGAATGTTTACATCTACCCCTTTATTAGTGCTAACAATTTTTTTTGTAGTCAGGTCTCCATTGATTTGGGGGGGATTTATTTCCAAGATTCAGAGGAGGAACATATATTTTGAAAATATAGTCCCTCTTCTTGACAAAATACAAGTCTCCTTATGGATCTGGATCACCCTCTTATATGTGGATGTTTCCATTGATTTGAACACCACAATATTAGATGAGAAAGGACTAAAGGGAGAGTCATAGTTGTTGGCAATACTAAGAGGGGAGGTGAATCATTGTTTTGATATTTTTAGAAATATTTGACACTTTAAAGTTAAAGAAGCAATATGCAACATTATTCAACTACTAAATCACAACATATCACATCACATGCACAATACACAGATATTTTATGTGGAAACCCAATCGGGAGAAAACCATATAATACTTTCTAATATATCAAAATATTACATTCACAGGAAGCACCAACTTCCAAGATTCTCCAGCACCAACTRGAAGGAGGCACCAACCCCCTTGTGAGCACCAAATCACACYTCTTAGGCACCAACCTACAAACTRAACACACCAATCTTCCCTTGCACCACCCAACCACCCTAATTCAAAAGATTATAATTACCAATAAAACATTTTTACAAAACTCACAAGATTTACCATATTACATTCCACTTTTGCAACATGAAACCCCTTTTCTTTGATAGCCGCAACAATTGATAGTATCACCCTTGATCTATCGCTTTCATCTATTACCTTATTATCCCATAACAGGTCCTTGATATGATCACAAAATACCCTCATTATCTATACTGCAATAAGGCCTTCAAAATACTTTTCTTCCAACGTATATATGCCTCTTCTGACTATCCAAAGAACCTCTTGAAATTCTCTGAAATTCTTATTAGGATAAGTATCATAACATGCCTCAATTGCAGCAAACAAACCTTGTAAAAATTTCCTTAATATATGCTACAGTACATGCCTCAAATCCTCCCTCAAGACTCTCACAAATATGGCCTCAGATCCTCCCAAAATATTGTCACAAACTGGCCTCAGATCTTCCCAAAAGACTGACACAAATATGACCTCAAATCCTCCCAAAATATTGTCCCAAATATAACCTTATAATCTTCCTTCAAACAGACTTTAAGTTCACCTTTTGCCTCAGAAAATTCTTCCTTTTTGTCTCAGATACTCGGGCATATTATCTTAAGAAAAAATCACCCTATCATACTTCACAATATGCTTTAGAGTGTGCACTTCAAGCCCACCTCCAACTTTCCTAAGATGCTTCATAACAAACCTTAAAATGTTTACATAAAATGGATCAAAAAGAGATCACCTATACATAGATTTTGCCTCATATTTGTTGTTGAATGCACCTAAGATATGTCTTTAGAATTGTCTCAGAATATGCCTAAAAATCATTAAGTGTAACCTATAAAATTTCCTTAGATCATCCTCAGAAAAATCGCCCTTGCAGGCTCATATCACTACCTTAGATGTCCTTATTCCTTGCCTCGGATCACTACCTCATATGTCCTTGATTTATTTCATATGGAATTCATTTTAGTTAATGATCAAATGAGTTCCTAGGTGCCATATTTATACTACATCTCACCCCTCTTTTTAGGGCCGACTTGACCAATAGAAAAATCAATTTAATATTTTAATATTTATTTCAATAGGGTCGAATTGTACTTTTCTATCTTAATAATATTTTTTATGTTTAATTCATTGTGGTTGACTTCACCAACAATATCCATTTATTTTAATATTCATTGCAATGGGATCAACTTGTCCAATGACATCTTTAAGAGGGAATATCTCCTCAATCGTGAGGAACCACATGGCGTGCCACCCACCATTGGAAATGGTTTGACGAGGGCTATCAATCCATGGAGGTTTTGCATGCATTTTCAATTTCCTTCATATTTGTTTCTTTAATCAACTTCAAGGTTTATTGACCATACCTTTGGAGCTTTTGGACTTGCTTCGAGACTTCTTCTAGGATTGACATCAATGACAACCAATTTTCCAACAAGAGTTTCTCCTTCATCCAATGACGCCATGGTTGGAACATAAACCTAATGTTGAGGATATATCGTAGAGAAACCCTGGCCCATTTGATAAACTCTTGGAAAAAATATCTTTCACCTTCCTTATTCCTCATCAAATACATTTATATAAATGTTTTTCCCCCCTATATAAGAAATATTTTAAAAGAAAAAATATGTCTTATATTAGTGGTGTTGCAGTAACACTCGTCTCTTTTATTTAAAAAAAAGGTTGAGTATCCAAACACTTCTCTCATCCAAAACTTCATTAAAGCTTTATGTTATCTGGTTTTACTACTAAGTCCAATTAAATCTCATAAATATATGAAAAAATATTTTTATTATTTATTTATATATATTTTTGGATTAGATCATTCTTATTTATTATTATTATTTGAGTTTTTAGTCTTCTATTATTAGGGTTTTGATGATTAATCAGAAAATCCATAGTGATAGTGTTATTTGTTAGCATTCCAGATCCAATAGTTAGATCCATCTTCATGAAAAGCAATCAAGTGATAGAGAACCAACAGAGAAAAATAAATATGAATAACAGAAAAAATGGCAAAAGCCCGACTGCAATCCAGAAGAAATGCATGCCGACACTATGAAGAAAACCCTAAGAAAACCTAAAGGAAATGAAATTAGGGTTAAAAATGGAATCACATTAATACAAATAGAAAACGCAATAAATAAATAAATAATACCCTAAATCTAATATCAAAAGATAATATTAAGGTAGAAATTAATAATAATAAAATCTAAAAGGTACATTATCTAAACCTTATAAATGTATGAAATTTGTACTTAAAGTAATAAATAAAAACTTAGAGAAAATGTAATCACCAAAGGAATAAACCGTAGAATACTTCGAATTTTAAAAAGAATGAAATTTTAGAAAGAACAATGGAACTAAACGAATAAAATTATGAAATGATAATATCTAAAATTATTTAATTAATTTAAAAAATAAATAAAATGAAACTTGGCAATTTGTAAAAAGAAAGTAAAAAGAAAAATACTAAAAAAGGAAATAAAACAATAATAAAAGTTTGAGTATGTATATAAATTTGAGTATGATTTTAACCAATGAATTAATATTTTTAAATGTTTTTTTTTTCTTCTATTCTTAATCTTTTATCAAATATTTTTTTTTAAATGTTTATCTTTACAATTTTTCATTTTTTATGTTTTTATTGATAATATTTTTAATGATGAGTGGAGTATCCATTTCAAATAAACTTTTCATAAAACTCTATACACAGTTTTGATCTAAAATCCCTTCATAAAATAATAAAAGTTCTAAATAATTAGTAAAAACTAAATTTAATAATGTAGTAAAGAGGTAAACAATCACTAAAACAAAAAAACATAAAAAACTAGGAAAATAACCAAATAAAAACGAACAAAGACTAAACAATAATAAAGAAGAGAAAAGCAAAAGATAAAAAATAAGAAAAAACGGAGGAAGAAACTTGAAAGTTGGGTCAAAGAAGAAGGAAAACAATTGAAACTAAGACCAAGAAAGAGCAAGGGAAGAAAACAGAGGGAGAGAAGTCAAACAAAAGGTCAAAAAGACAAGAACAAAACGAACATAGAGAACTAAAGAGAAATAACATACAAACAATAAAGAAGGCATAAAACAAAAAGGAAAAAAGACAAAGATAACAGGAAGACCAAGAGAATGAAAATAAGAAGATCAAACCAAAAAGCTAGAGAGACAAGTAGAAAGGAACAGAAAGAAGGGGGGAATAAAATAAAATAAAACACACACCCTAAGGTTTGGAGATCAAGGTTTGGAGAAACAAGGAGGTCAAGGTTTGGAGAAACAAGGAGGAGAAGAGAGAAGACTTTTCAGATTTACTTGGTTCAACTGAGGTGGATGAGAGGGAGCCAATTATCGTTGATTTCAAGACCTTCATCTCTATTAAGGTTGCTGGGGTGTTTTGTAATCTACATTACTTAGTTAATACGTCATTTAAAATAGTGGTCTTCTTTGGTAAGTATTTTGGTGTCTTCTAAACAAATTTAGTGCTTGGAAATTAGGAAATGTTTAGCAAGAGTTGAGTTGAGAACATCGTTTAAAATAGTGGTCTTCTTTGGAAAGTATTTTGTTGTCCTCTAAACAAATCTAGTACTTGGAAGTTAGTGGAAGTTAGGGAATGTTTAGCAAGAATTGAGTTGAGAACGCCTAGTTAGAATTAAGGATAATATTGCCAATTTAAAAGAACATTATGAAAATAATGTCAATTTAGAAAAACATGATGTAAAATGTTTTGTGTGTACACAAATTTCTAATTTTAATAAATTATAAATTATAATTTATAAAAAAATATGTAAAAATCATCTTTGACTATTTTGAATAATTCAATGTTTAACACCTTTTAAGAGTTTACACAAATCAATAAATCATTTCAAAACATTGAACTTTAGGTTTATTCAATATTATTATAGTAAGAAGTTATCAAAATGTAAGGAACGAGTTTGTACAAATCAATTATTCATTTCAAAACATTGAGTTTTAGGTTTATTCAATATTATTATAGTGAGAAGTTATCAAAATTTAAGGAACATTGAATCATGAATGGAAAATATTTTTTTAGTTGTGTAAGGATGTTTATATAAATTACTTGTTTTCAAAGTTTTAAGTTCTTAAGTGTTATGTTAATGAAAGCTTTCAAAATTAAAAATGATTAAACAATGAATGAACTCATGAGAAGTCAATTGGGTTGGTGAAAGTGGGGATTGTCTTAACTCCCACCAAATTTAAATCTCATAACAGTGATCAACTTAACTCCTTAAGGGTAGTTAAAGGTGGTAGAACCATTTGGCCATTAAATCAAGTTAGGTGGCATCATGCTCGTCCAGATGGTGCCCCACCTTCAGGGGATGGTTTACATGATTATGAATCTTGAATGACTCCTCTAAAACCATTAGATTATATTTCATTGAACAATGAATGCCAATGCACATTTCTATAATTTTTTTTTATGAAATTTATGTTCATAATAAATATAAGTATAAAAATGTGTGTTTGTAATTTTCTAGTTTATTTAACTATGCATGACAAACAAGGTTTCAATGAACACAAATAAATAAGGGTGGGTTTTGGGGTAGTGTTCAACATTTTCCTCCTCGTTTTTCACCACCGTTTTGTAAAGATATGTTAGAATATGATTGTATCTATGAGTGGCTCTCTAGTTTGGAGCTATTCTTCCCTCAACTTGGTCATTGTTTTAGGAAGAATCTCTAATCATTCTGAAAATCCTTCAAATTAATGGTGTTTAGCGACAACTGATTACAAACTTCAAGTTTGAATTCCTAATTTCCTCCCTCCAAATCCTACCACTACATATGTGAGGTAGATTCCAATCCTAAGATTATTGTTCCACCTAGTTTAACTAACAATGATAGTGAACACAAGAAAACTCATACTCTGATTTGTTGATTTAATGGTTTATGGCCTCTTGAACATGTGTTATAGAGATGGTTTTTTTTAATGATTAGAAGGTTTGGGGATTGATTGATTTGCAATTGATGACTCTGTGTTTTGCATATTTGTCTGATGCCCAAATCCCTTTTTTGTACATGGAAGTTATACAGTCTATTCTTTTATTAGCTCTTTTT
The DNA here is from genome assembly GCA_032191745.1 of Picea mariana. Classification (NCBI taxonomy): domain Eukaryota; kingdom Viridiplantae; phylum Streptophyta; class Pinopsida; order Pinales; family Pinaceae; genus Picea; species Picea mariana. Next base: position 7,028 of record JASDQU010438224.1, read on the forward strand.
TGAAGGTGTTATCAGGTTTTATACATCAATTTTCCATGGGACAACATAAGGTATGTGTAATCCTTATTTGTGATGATTTTATGATGATTTATTTTTAATTGATTGAGTGAAATCTATTAAAAAAATTTGCTTGCTTGAAACAAATCAAAAACGTGATTTGGCCCTCGATCCAGCCCTCGATCTAGCAATTAATCCAACCCTCAATCTGGCCCTCAGAGCTCAGTGCAGTTGGAGGTTGGCATATTGGTGGGCTCTCCTTGGCGAATCTAGAACATGGGTTTTGTTCATTCTCAAGCCCTCCAACTATGGAACTTGTCACATTTAAATTCAAGCAGTTCAGCTGATCTGTATTTTGAGCACACAAAGTTGTTGAAGAGATGTTGTTTGTTGTCAGATTTTAATGAATTTTTGTTTTAGAGAGAGCGTAGACCCTTTCAGTGTTCGACCTCTCGGTTATGTTATAAACTCTATAAATACTGGAGTCTCTCGGGACGAACACACATTATTTTATATATACATCCATTATCTTGAATTACTCTATAAAAACTCAAATTGATGTTAACACGAATGATATGCTAAGTTTGTGACTGCATCTTACGTTGGAGTAGTAACACGACTATCTGGGGGGGGGCACCAATGGTCTCGGTAGCTTGTTTATATTATTGTACATTTACATTTTCACACTAGTTCTGATTACTTACTAATTTTGGGTTGTTGAAGTTGTATTACTATGTATATCTCTTTATATAATTTGCAGGTTGCTCCCTGAAGTTGTATGTTTATTACAGGGTACTCACAATTGTCCATATTTACTTGTCCATACTCTACCATCTAACATCTTTTCATGTAGGTTGTGTTTTATTAGTGGATATATGTTCATATCTATCTAAATGTGCAATCATAGCTTCTTTCCCTATTTCATGAACTGTAGATTACTTCATAGATTGGTTATTTAGGCAGTATCTTTAACAACTACATCTACTTTATTAAATTGTGAATGTCGATTACTTTTTGTAGATTTACATAACTCGTTAACTTTATTTCCGGCAGTAGAATGATAGGATAGGAGATGATTTCAAATCTCTTTGCACAAGGTTTATAGATTGTATTAATTCCAAGAATATGCATTTGACATCTTCATAATGGAAAATCTCTCCATAGATTGTCTTATTCATACTCTGCATTTCTTTGTAAAATTTAGCATTGAATTGATTCCATTTGAATTATCAATAGTGATTAGATGCCATTGTGAAATAATTCGCCATCGTAGACATAACCATTACATTTGAATATTGTCACAACACACTTTGCTTTCAGTTAGACATATTAGTGTAAGGATAGGGTTTATTTCTTGTAAGATAAGAGTAATTATGAGTTTTTGAAGATATTATTTAAGAATAGAGTTCACTTTGAAGAATTGATTTATAAGGATTGCTTACTTATTCAAAGATTTATTGTCCATTCAAAGATTTTCTCGCTTAGATTAATTGTTCATAGTTTTTGATTGATTTTGAAGAGTTGTTCACTTAGATTAATAAGCTCATTGTTTTAAAGATTGCTTTGTACATCTAAAATAAAGTATATTGTTCATATGGATTTTAGCTTGTTTAGAATCTTTCAAAATAGAATTGTAGATTGATATAGAGTGTTGATCCTTAGGGTAAACCATTCTCTTGGTTAGTTAATATTTTTGTTAGATTTCATTTCTTCCTTGACTCATATTGTGTCACAACTCTAAGTCTACTTACCTTGGTCAATAATTTAATTGAGGGTTTTAGCACTAGAAGTCACCTCTAGATTGCGTTGGAGGTAAGCCTAGTACTCATCAGAGTTTTATGTCATAGGTTGGTTTTAAAGAGGTCAAATGAGCGCAGACTCAAGATGATATCATTTTAACTCAGAAAACTGGACTGGCATGCACTTGTAGGTGAGGTCTTGATTAAATTCAGTCAGTAAGTTGGAGTAAGGGTGAATAGGAGGAAGATTTATTGAGAAAGGTTTAGAGGTCCGCTATGAACATCAAATCTTCCAGCAACCTAAGGAGGACAAACTTAAACACAAGGTCCTCTTGGATTCAAATTTCAAGGAAGCTGAAAGAAATCATAATAGTACTATAATAAAACATTTATCATAATATAGTTACAACAATCCATGTGAATCAATCAAACATGAACTTTCTCAATATTAGAAGCAAATAAGATGGAGAAGAAGTTGACTTTCATTAAACAAGATATCTCAAAAACAAATACATAACTAGAGAACCAGTGCTCTTCATCAAAAGTTTACAATATGGGAATACTGCTCAACCATTGACCTTAATAAAATATCAAAACTGCCTATATATACTAAAATGTTGCAACTACCAGGAGCTTGATTGGACCACTACATTCAAAGTTTTCAGTCGGTGCCTGCTCTGTCAAACTGTGCAGGCCTTCTCATGTCAGACGCGAGCTCACCTCAGTTATGTGCTTTGCAAGAAAATTCGTCCAGAAGGAAGATTCGGATTGATAATCTGCACTCACGGCCCTTCTCAGCATGCTTTCCATTTATGTGGTGAGACGAGTTTTCAACCACCTCTCTCACTCTCATTAATGACCTGCATCGGGATTGAAACGTGGCTTAATGCCAAGGGGGCGGCCACATGCTACTCTCGGATAGGACACCATATAAATACATGATTGTGGGGCTGCTCAAAGGTGGTTTGGGTTCACACCGCTTTTGAGCCCACAATCCACCACCTTTTTCCAAACCATGGTTTCAATTGTGGCCCGCCCTTGAAATTTTAAAACGTGCGCACCTTCTGACCCTGCAATGGAGCATGATCATTGATCTTTTGATCTGGGATGAGGCTTCCTGATCAACGAACCAGCTTTGGCATTTTAGATCGATGGGTCAGATCTTCCCTCTTCGAATCGACAATTGATATCCACCTCTGGTCTTTGGGACTTCAGAAGCTTCGGCCACTTTTGAATTTGAAAACATGAAGAATTTCCTGGAGGAAAATTCCTGAAGTGAGAGATGGGTTGTCGCGTGTCCCTACTGATGGGTGGTCCAGATTAACTTCAAAACTTCGGGCTTCGTCCCTTCGGAAGTTTTACACACTTCCCAATTCAAACCTCATGAAGCTTATTTCCCCAAAAACTTTGATCGGACACCACGTGTTCCCTTCAAGATCAACGTCTCATTCTCACCTCGAGGCTTTGTGCTCTGGTTCTATACTTTGCATGATTTTTGGACTCCTGAATGCCCGTGAGACGATGATCTAAACTGGTTGATTGGATCTCCGCCATTGAAAGATAAACTTACCTACTGCTTTTGCTTCAAGACGGAAATGGACTGTTAGGAAAGTTGTTCTTTGTGTCTGTGGTTGTGGCCAGCGTGATCAAGGAGTTGGACCACTGGCTATGGGCTAGGAAAATAGGGAGACCAGGGCACTTTAAACATAGAGGGTGGCAAACGAATAACGATTTTACAAGCCAAAGGGGAAAAATCTTAAGACTTGGTCTATGAAAAGGAGAGAGACAAGGAAAAATAAAATTCTTAGGTAGAAACCACACACCCATAGGGTTCTGACAATTTCATGTGATAACATTTGGCTCCATAGGGGATGGCATGGTCCCTGCGAGCTACCAAGAACAAGTAGTTCCAGAGTCGACCTCAAAACATTCCGTTGAGGACTACAGGTTGCCAAGCACACTATACTAAAAATGAAAGCAAACACACATGGTCTCCAAAGGAGATTATTTATGTACATCCCTAGACTAACTGATTTTTTACACAGTGCTAGGTGAAAGCGAATTTCCACCAGAGCGAGTCAAGCAGCTTCCTAACTAGAAACTCGTTGACTCTATCAGTGATTGATAATAGATGATGCAACCGTGATAGAAAAATGATTACATATTTCATCCCTCCTCCCAGTGATAAGGTCAAGATAAAGCTAGGAGACTTCAATAAATGGAGGAAATGCAACTCCATGTACTCCCTTACAGGTTCGTGGAATAACTGAGGAAACCCATAAAATTGGTAACAGAAAGCCTTCTCTGCATCACAGTTGCTCACATATGGATGATGTCTCTGGTAAGCACGGGTGAGTGAAGGGTTGATGTAGGCTGTTGATCCACTTCTTCTTTGTTTGCTCTGATAACATCTGCTAGTTGATGGTAAGAAATCTCCTCATGTATATCAATGGATGGCTCCTCCTCTTTATCATGTTGCTTAGTGTCTTCGTAGTGATCAAATGTAGGATAAGCTTGTGGCTCATCATCACTAGAATATTCATAAAAAATGGGTTTCCCTTCATATCTATGATCAACCTCTAAAATAGTAATTCCATCAAGAATATAACTGATAAGAATATCCATTTCAGGGATAGCAGTAACTGTTGCTTTTGGTTGTTCATACACATGATTTTTCTCTTCAATCCTAGGTGAAAATATATCATGGGAAACCTCTTGAAGGAAAAGAGAAGAATACTCCTCCACAACCATATCTTCTTCTAAATATGAGACAACATGTGTATAAGAGGCATAATATGATACATCCATTGCTATGTAATCATCAGCGCTATTATCAATCATACCTGGAAGGTCTTCTTCATCATAAGCAGGGCTGGTCAAAACATCTGTCTCATGAATAGAAATATCCTCTGCGCTTCCTCTTTCACTCAGACCTTCACCAGACTCATCACACGAGGAAGACTCTATCATTTGCTTGATGTGGGATGCAAACTTCTTACAGCAGTCATCCAATATAATATGAGACATATAAATATCTTTGTAATATAAATTAAAATCATCATGAAAATCCTTCAAAGAATGGATACTAGAAGCAGGGAGAGATTGGCGCCATTCACGAGCATCTTCCTCCAAAGAAAATTTGAACATCTTGATCAAGACATACTCATCAACAAAATTGTGCTCTAGCATGCATATATGAAAATTAAACAAGTGTTCACCAAGATGATCATGCTTGCTTCCTCTGAATCTCGGAAGATAATCACCCCATTCATTTATAGTAGAGACAATGTTTGGAAAACCAGGAACAAAGGAGAAATTAAAAGGAGAAAACCTCCGAGCCAAGATTTTTTCCATTTCAGACCAGTGGAATCATCGATCGATTCTTTAAACATGGAGTCACCAGGTGAATGATATGAAGCATGAATGTGTCTGGTCTTTGTTCACCATCAAAGACCAGATTTGATCGTGGTCGTTCTCCCAAGGAACTTTCCAAGATGAGAAAGCAGTTGCTAAAAGACTTCTCAAGAAATCTTCTCTGGGTCAACTTAAGGTGTGCTATAGGTAGCCACAACTGAAATAGTGGAGTAGAAACAGTGGAGTCATCGGGTGCAAGCTGCAATATTCAATGATTCTAATATCTAATGCACCCTCAGAATCAGAAGCTCTTTGTCATTCTATCCCAGGGAAATGTCTTCAATTCGTTCCTCGGCAACAGCGCCAAAAATGTTAGCACTAGAAGTCACCTCCAGATTGCGTTGGAGGTAAGCCCAGTACCCATCAGAGTTTTATGTCACAAGTTGGTTTTAAAGAGATCAAATGTTCACAGACTCAAGATGAAATCGTTTTAACTCAAAAAACTGGATTGGTATGCACCTATAGGTGAGGTCTTGATCAACTTCAGTCAGTAAGTTGGAGTAAGGGTGAATAGGAGGAAGATTTAGTGAGAAACGTGTAGAGTTCCATTATGAACATCAAATTTTCCAACAACCTAAGGAGGAAAAACTTAAACACAAGGTCCTCTTGGATTCAAATTTCAAGGAAGATGAAAGAAATCATAATAGTACTATAATCAAACATTTATCATAATACAGTTACAAAAATCCATGTGAATCAATCAAACATGAACTCTCTCAGTATTAGAGGCAAATAAGATGGAGAAGAATTTGACTTTCATTAAACAAGATATCTCAAAAACAAATACATAACCACAGAACCAATGTTTTTCATCAAAAGTTTACAATACAGAAGCATTACTCAACCATCGACCTTAAAAAAATATCAAAACTGCCTATATATGCTAAAATGTTGCAACTACCAGGTGCGTGATTGGACCACTGCATTCAAAGTTTTCATTCAGTGCCTACTATGTCAAACTGTGTAGGCCTTCTCATGTTAGACACAAGCTCGCCTCAGTTATGTGCTTTGCAAGAAAATTCATCCAGAAGGAAGCTTTGGATTGACAATATGCACTCACGGCCCTTCTCATCATGCTTTCCATTTATGTGGTCAGACGTGTTTTCAGCCACCTCTCTCACTCTCATTAACGACCTGCATCGTAATTGAAATGCGGCTTAATACCAAGGGGGCGTCCACACACTGCTCTCAGATAGGAAGCCATATAAATGTGTGATTGTGGGGCTACTCAAAGGCGGTTTGGGTTCACACCACTTTTGAGCCTACAATCCACCACCTTTTTCCACGTATTACTTTTACCAAACCACGGTTTCAATTGCGGACCGCCCTTGAAATTTTAAAACGTGCACACCTTCTGACCTCGCAATGGAGCATGACCATTGATCTTGTGATCTTAGATGAGGCTTCTTGATCAACGGCCCAGCTCTGGTGCTTTAGATCGACGAATTGGATCTTCCCTCTTTGAATCGACGATCGAGATCCACTTTGGGTCTCTGGTACTTCGGGAGCTTCGACCACTTTTGAATGTGAAAACATGAGGAATTTTCCAAAGGAAAATTCCCGAAGCAAGAGATGGGTTGTCGTGTGTCCCCACTGATGGGTGGTCCAGATTAACTTTGGGACTTCGGTCTTTGGCCCTTCAGAATTTTTACACACTTCCCACTTCAAACCTCTCAAAGCTTATTTCCCCGAACACTTGGATCGGATGCCACGTGTTCCCTTCAAGATCAATGGCTCATGCTCACCTCGGAGCTTTGTGCTCTGGAGCTATACTTTGCGTGATTTTTGGACTCTCGAATGCCCGTGATCTGCTGATTTGAATTGGTTGATTGCATCTTCGTCGTTGAAAGATAAAATTGCCTATTGCTTGTGCTTCAAGCCCGAAATGGACTGTTAGGAAAGTTGTGCTTTGTGTTCGTGGTTGCGGCCAGTGTGATCAAGGATTTGGACCACTGGCTGTGGGTTGGGAAAATAGGGAGACCGGGGCACTTTAAACTCAGAGGGGGGAAAACGAAAAACGATTTTACAAGCCAAAGGGGAAAAATATTAAGACTTGGTCTGTGAAAAGGAGAGAGATAGGGAAAAAATACAGTCTTAGGTAAAAACCACACACACACAAGGCTCTAACAAGTTCATGTGATAACAAAGGGAAATTAAGACATATAACTTACCCATCATTTTTAGCGCCATTGTCGGGGAGTTGTCCAAAGGTAGAAAACAATTAGGAAGTAGATTATTTCTGATCATTAGTACTAGTTTGGTGGCGGGGTAACTTTAAGATGAGAGGTAAGAACATGCGCATATGTTATAGCAGGTTCCCCCAAACCCAATGGTAGTTTTATTTTTTGTATCGCTTTCATGAACAAACCTAGGGACCCAAAGGGTAGATATATCAAAACCAATCAGCCAAAACTTCTGACCAAAGTTCCTTCTAAACTTTTTGGAGGGAGGAACACTCCATATATAAACTATGCAGAATGGTACCGGAAAGTTCAAGTAGGGGATAGCTCAACCCAAAAAGATAAAAAAGTTTCAAAAGAGACCAAAACTAGGGAAACCATAGAGCAGAAAATTGAGACATCAACAATAGTAGGACAGGAGGTAAAACCACTCGAACCTTCATCAGAACCAGCCAACACAACCTTTGTCTTTTTACCAGGATTCTAACTTTGTAGATATCATTGACCCTGAACAGGTGAATGACCTATTTGGAGGTTCAACAAATATATCTATGTCCCAAGTTGAAATAACAACTTATGAACCAATAGTTTCAACAGGCTCAAGCAAAGTCCCTAACATCTAAATAGTAGATAATTCTTCCTATCGAAGGAATATATTTCCTGAAAAAGAACCTTGGGACACCTCATTATCTCCAATGATAAAACCACTAAGGTATTCTCTCTTTGGGAGTCAGATCAATATGGATGATCAGGAGGATCACAACAATGTGAGACATTATAACACCCTAGGTTTTGAACCCCCATTTTAAATGATGTATTGTTACAATGTTGAGAGGCCAGAGTGCCCAGACAATTATTGAAGGGCCATTATGCCCAAGAAATGTAATGTTTTTATCATTAATAATAATAAACACATTGTTGGTTTCTAGATAAATAAGGAATAGAGTTATAGGGGGCTATGATTCCAAAAGAGAGGGAGCTTGAGGGACCAAGTGTTATTCCTATTTTCTTATTACCCTTTTTGTCTAAGGGAGGGAATTAGTTACGTGAACTTCTTGGGGAAGGCCAGGAGGTTATTGTTTTCCCCACAAGGTTACTTAAACCCACCTATGGTCTAATGGGAGGGTTGGACTGATGACTTGGTCATTTATTTCCTGTTCACTCACTCATTATTCCCTCACACACTCCTATGCATGCACTCCCATGCACTCCCTGACCCATTCATCGACCCATCCTCACCTGCATATTGGTTGGAAAAGCGAAAGGAAACAGAGCTACTGAAGAATTAGCCACGGGATAGTTGGTTGTAATGGTCCTTGTTGTGATTCAACCATGACCTGGGGCCTACATGTCTGAAATGCATTGGCCTGTGCCCTGTTTTTCTCACAACTATGAGTCCTAAGAGTTCCAGCATTAATATTTTGGACCAACTGTGTTGGAAGCCCTAACAGGAAGGAGAAGGACTGCTTGAGGGACTGTGTGGCAGAGAAAGGTGTAGGTCCATTCTCTTGGGTGGCACAGGCTGGGTAGAAGAGAGTTGGGTACTTGGATTGTTGTGGGTGTTGGGAAACATGTGAGAGCTTGAGAGTTGAATGGTTTGGGAACCCAAGCACACTCTAGAACCATCCTTATGGATTCATAGCCCTGGCTCGGGGGTGACACTATTGTTGAGATTTGGAGCAGCGATGTCTATAGTTGGGTGGAGCATCCTTGGTCTGCAACTAGTTGGTGTCATCTTTCATAAAGATAAGTTCTCTCTATCATGATATCCCCACCTGTGTATGAATGTATTTCCGCTGTGTAATTTAATTATCATATACATGTGTATGAATGTATTTCCACTATGTATATTTAATTATTGTTTAACGTAATCTTTAGATTATGCATTCTTGTTGGATATTGTTGTGCATGTTGTTAAATCTGTTATCTCATTCATCCTTAATGACTGAAGAAGGTATCTGTAATAGAAAGAAGTCTGAGGGCGGGTTTGCAAGTAGTGTACCTGGTCTGTGGGTGGTTGGGTATGTTACAGTTTGGTATCAGAGATTATGGTTGAAACACTGGGCCAGTATGGGCCGGGTCTGTTGGTCAGAATCTCATGGTCGAGATTGAACTCTAACTGGGAAGTTGAAAATCTCAGAAGGAATGGCGTTGCAGAAGCTACGCAAGAGACAGAATGTCATAGAACCTTTGTGAGGGTTCAAAGGATCGTGATCATTCCTTCTTAATTTGGGAGTGATCACCACCATAGGATCGGGGAGATCCAGGATCATTGTATCAGAGGACAGGTAAAAAAGGGTTGTCCGATGAAAAGGAATAAAGGTTAAAGGTCACAACCATCGGATCCCATTGGAGAGAGAGATCAACGACTAACGGGCATTGTGAGGAACCGAGTTGCATGAGAGATAATTCCCAAGGCGGTCCTACAATCCAAACCATGGTTTCATTGAGGGGTTACGTGTCATCATCAGGAGAATTGCAGGGAAAAAAGAAGGTTACACCAAATCGATGATGCATGCCCCCAAAAATTGAAAGGCATGTAGTGATGTCATAGGTTAGAGCTCGAACATCAAAACTCTGAATAGCCGAAGTAGTTGGGGATCATCGATCCATAGGAGGACATGTGTCAATTGATCATGTGCTCTGGGTGAAAGCACTCCAGGAAAGAGCAAGTGAGGAGAAGTTCAGTTTTGAAACTCTTGAAGCCCGGAGAGTTGGAGACCCAAAGTAAGCAATGACTTTTGGATCGTCCAAAGTAGATCCTAACCGTCGATTGCCAAGAGGTTATGTGTCAGCATATTAGTAACTCTAGAGGAATCCATTCGAGAGGATTTCAGTTGAGGTTTGAGACTCCCAAAGCCCAGAGAGTTGAAGAGCCGGAGAAAACCTCAACCGTCCGATCATCTGAGAAGATATCATTCATTGATCTACCAAGAGCCATGCATCACCAGATCCATGACTTCGGACAAAAGCCAGTGGGGCCAAATAATTTTGAAATTTGAGATCTCCGAAGTCCGAAGCCCTGAAGAAATCATAATCGTCAGATCGAGGAGGAAACATGGAGTAGATTTGTGGACTCCACGTGAAGGCCCGAAGTGAATCTTGGTCATCCGATCTAGGAGGACACATGGCAAAAAATTGGCCTCGGGAATTCGGAGTTCAGGAGAATTGAAAGTGTGCTAGTTTGGAAACTTCCGAAGCCAGAGGAGCCGAAGTGATCAGGCATGATGATGTCACTTGGGATGACATGGACACATGGGATGTTTTCCATGTGTCAGTAATATTTGGGCATTTGGAACATTGAAAAGTCGATTAGAACATGACACGTGTCACCCCCTGATTGGGCCATGTGTCTGCTTCCATCGTTTCACCACGTGGCGATAGATCGTGCATTCTAGAAGACTGGGAACCCCAGAAGGGAAAGGTGTGTTAGGTTGTGTTGTCTTGAAACTCCCGAAGGCCCAAAGGCCAGATTATATATCGACCATCAATTCCAGAGGACACGCGTCGAAGGATCGTCGACTTCGGGTGAAAGCACTCTAGGAGAAAATGCAGGAGGGAAGTTTGAAACTTCCGAATCCCAAAGTGCTGAAATGATTCATAGTCGTTGATCTATGGGAGGACACCTATCAGAAGATCATGAACTCCAAGTAAAGGCATTCCGAGAGGAGGCAAGAGAGAAAAGTTGAGACTCCTGAAGCGCAGAGTCCTGAAGTGGATCTTGATCGTCGATCACGAGAGAGGACGAGGACCATGGATCTGGTCCTGGTTGAAAATCCCAAAGTCACGAAGCTCTAGATAATTTCTTTTCAGCTGAGCGCGGGGTCATGACCATGGTCGTATGCAGTTCGAGAGCTGAGGAAAGGAGGGCTAAGGGAATATTTGGTTGTCTCCAAGATAGAAAAGTTTAGCCGTGGTTTCTAGTCATGAGCACCTGCGTAGGATGAAACACTGTGTCAGCCAAGGATAAAAGGACATTGTTATTTTCAAAGAATGGGGATATAATCTCAATGAACAAAAACAAGAAAGAGACCTGCAGCATGGTTTGGCAAAAAAAATTTCCTATCATACGCAATAATTCTAACAAAAATGGTCGCTTGCACATTTTGTAGAATTAGGAGGCTTAAGCACATCAGCTCGGGATGCATATTGAGGAAATGGAAGAAGATGAGGGAGCCTCTAGTCATGAAAAGGAGGTCGAAGGCTAGAATACCAGAGTTGATAATTTAGAGACAAAGTCCAATGGGCACAAGAGAAAAGCAAAGAAGGAAAGGTTAATAGAAATGGTAAGAAGCCTAAAGATGGAAGTGCATAGCTACAAAGCAGACAACGAGAGATTGATGAGAGAGAAAATCCAGATAAATGCTAGAGTATTGCAAAGCTTAAATTAGTTGTAGAGGAAAATGAAGAAGGGATCAAATTCAAGACAAGAGGAAGAAGGAAGGTGTCATGAAAGAGGAGATGCTCGTGGAAGAGCTAGTTATTCCAGAAGTGCTAGCAAATCTCATGGACATCACTCACCTCCTTAATCAGGAAGAAATTTTTATGCATCGGATGATCCCCGTAAGAAGTCCAAAAGTGTCTCCTGTTAGACACCAGAGAAGGAAACCAGAGGTAGATTGTTTGCAGGGAGATTTGAGGAAGCTCAAGCCACCTTCCTTCGATGGTGAAAGAGAAAGGGAAGATGATGTCAAAGCATGGTTGCTTGGGCTCCGGAGATATTTTTAGTTGCATAACTATTCATCAAACATGGAAGCCAAGATTGCCACCTACCATTTACATAAGAAAGATACAATGTGTTGGGACCAACTGAAGCAAGTAGAGCATGTTGATGAAAGTAGGATCACTTGGAAATAGTTCAAGAAGTACTTCCAGAAGGAGCACCTCTCAAAGCATTTCTATGACAAGAAAATGCAGGAGTTCTTTGAAGTCAGGTTGGGAAGCATGACTATGGCAGAATATGAGAAGAAGTTCTTGGGATTTTTAAAGTATGTCAGGTTCATTGGTGATGAGAAGGTGAAAATACAAATATTTCTAAGTGTATTGCTATCCTTCTATAAGGAAAAGATCAAGTATGATGAACCCAAGACCTTGACTGAGGCCATTAGGAAGGCTAAATACCTGTATGAGCAAGGCCATGAAAGAGAATTGCTGCAGAAATCTTGGAAGGACAAGAAGAATGCGAAGTCCTATCAAAGGAGGAAAGGATTCAAACCTCCCTTCAATAGGAATGAGCCAAATATAGATCATCAAGATCAGTATGCTACAGGGGATTTCAAGAAGGAAGATTCCTTGGGAAATAGGGGAAGACCACCAATCCAATGTTGGGGATGAAAAGAAGATCACATGTACAAGGATTTCTCACACAGAAAGGACAGAGTGAAGATTGTGCACAACATCCAAGAGGCTACAACAGTCGGAGATATGTGAAGAATCTATGCATCTTTAAATGATGGAGAAGCAGAGTACTAGTCCAATATGATCGAGGTGGAAGGTAAGATCATAAATCAGCCTATTACTATTTTGATTGATTCAAGAGCAATCCATTGTTACATTGATCCTAAGATAGTGGATAGATTACATTTGGAGAAAAGTAAACTTGGAAAAGCAAGTTTGGTTCAGTTAGCCACTGGAACCAAAAGAAGAATCCATGATATGGTCATAGGTTGCTCCATAAGTCTTAATGGCGTGAATACTAGTACTGATCTAAATATCATACCATTGGGGTCTTATGATGTTCTGATTGGGATGGATTGGTTGGAAAAACATCATGTTGTTTTAGATGGTCATAACAAGACATTTACATGTCTTGATGGAAATGGAAAACAGAGAAATGTGAAAGGAGTTCTAAGACCCGTCTCTATAAGGGAGATTTTGGCCTTACAGTTGAAAAGATGTTTTAGAAAAGGATGTCAAGTTTATACAGCTCATGTGGAGGATCCAGTGGATAAAAAGGGGCCAAGCCTTGAATATTTCTCGGTGCTACCAGAATTTGAAGACATATTCCAAGAAATACCTGGATTACCACCAATAAGGGAGATATATTTCTCAATTGATTTAGTGCTAGGAGCTGCCCCAGTGTTGAAAACACCTCACAGAATGAGCACACTAGAATTAAAAGAATTATAAATGCAGTTGGAAGAATTGTTGAAGAAAGGGTACATACATCCAAGTGTTTCACCTTGGGGAGCACCAGTGCTTTTGTCAAAAAGAAGGATGGAACCTTGAGGTTGTGTATTGACTTCCGATTGCTGAACAAGTACACTATAAAGAACAAGTATCCTTTACCCCGAATTGATGACCTCTTTGATCAACTAAGAGGAGCAAAGATATTTTCAAAGATTGACCTGAGGGCAAGATACCATCAGGGAAGAATCAAGGAAGAAGACATTCATAAGACAGCCTTTAGGACCAAGTATGGGCATTATGAATTTGTAGTGGTGTCGTTTGGACTGACCAATGCACCAGCTATATTCATGTGCGTAATGAATGGCATATTCAGAAATTATCTAGACAAGTTTGTCATAGTATTCTTGGATGACATACTTATCTATTCTAAGTCTGAAGAGGAGCATGAACATCAATAAAGATTGGTGTTGCAGGTACTGAGAGAACATCAGTTGTATGCCAAGTTGAGTAAGTGTTCTTTTTTATCAAAAGCAGATCCATTACTTGGGACACATTATTTCAAAGTAGGGCATAGCAGTAGATCTAGAGAATATTGAAGCCATTAGAGGATGGACAACACCCAGAAATGTGTTAGACGTCAGATATTTTATGGGATTAGTCAACTACTACAGAAGGTTCATAGTAGGGTTCTCTAAGATTTCTCATCCTATCACTTCTTTGCAAAAGAAGGGGACTAAATTTGAATGGACACTCAAGTGTGAAAAGAATTTTAATCTGTTGAAGGAATTACTTACTAGTGCGCCTGTGTTAAAGATTGTTGACCCAAATGAAATTTGTGTGGTATGTACAGACGCTTGTAAGGAAGGACTTGGTGGAGTCCTCACGCAAAATGGACATGTCATTGGATATGAGTCCAAAAAGATTAAGGACCATGAGAGGAACTATGCCACGCATGACTTGGAACTTGTTTCCATTATTCACGCCTTGAGGATGTGGAGGCATTATCTCATGGGTAAGAATTTTGAATTAAGGACAGACCACATTGGCCTAAAGTATATTTTTGAATAGTCGACCTTGAAAGCCAGGAAAACAAGATGGCTGGAATTTTTTAAGTGAATATGAATTCAATATCAACCATATCAAGGAAAAGGAGAATAAATTTGTCGATGCACTTAGTAGAAGAGTGCATCTCATTCATGCTACTGCTGTCAATATGCATCAGTCGGACTTGAAGAGCAGAATTTTAGATGGTCTTGTTACAGATCAGCATTACTTACACGTACAATAGAAAAGTAAAGGAGTACGAGATAAAGGAAGATGGATTACTCATGCATAAAAATAGAATCTATGTTCCTAGTTCTGGATAACTGAGGAATTTGGTTCTGAAGGAAATGCACGATGTTCCTTATGCTGGACACCCAGGTTACCAAAAAACAATTACAGCAGTAAGAAGCCAGTTCTTTT
>JASDQU010438224.1:54015-66894 GCA_032191745.1 Picea mariana
AGGGAAACTCTGGGTCACATAGGATATTATACAAATTTTATTAAAGGATATGTGTTGATCACAACACCGATGGAAATTTTTCTAAAGAAGGAAGCAAAGTTCCAATGGAACAAGGATTGTTAGAAGGGTTTGGACACCTTGAAGAAAATACTAGTGACCACACCAATTTTGATCTTTCAAGATTGGAACAAGGAGTTACATGTTCATGTAGATGCATCGTCCATAGCGTTGGGCACAATACTATGTAAACCAGGGGTGGGAGACATAGACCACCCAATTTATTTTGTGAGTAGGATGCTATCTATAGCAGAAAATAATTATACCACTACACAACAAGAAGGATTGGAAATGGTATATGGGATACAAAAGTTCAGACATTACTTATTTGGGTCTCAATTTAAGATGTACACATACCATTATGCACTAATATACTTAGTGAACAAGCTAGTGTTGGGGGGGGAGAATATGTAGATGGCCACTGTTGTTTCAGGAGTACAATTTCTAGGTTGTGGTGAAACCATGGAAGTTGAATGCAGGACTAGATCATTTATTGAACATACTCTCAGGAGAATTTGTCGGGAATTTATATGAAAACTTACCATATGCACAACTATTTGTAGTAAAAGTGGTAGATGATTACTTCTCAGACATCATGTAGTTTCTAAGTACATGAATAGCTCCATCAGACATGAAATCTGCACAAAAGAAACAACTAGTAGTGAAAGCAACAAATTATCAGTTGATTGCAGGAAATTTATAGAGGTTGGGTGCATATGGAATATTGAGACAGTGTGTGTTGGAACATGAAATATCGATGACACTTGCAGAAGTACAGGACATGATTGCAGGAGGACATTATGCAGAAAAAGTAATTGCACAAAATATTTTTTGCACATGGATCTAGTGGCCCACACTTCATAAATATGCTAAGGGATATTTCCAATCATGAAATGTATGTAAAAGAGTAGGAAAACCATCCAGGAGGGATGCGATGCCTTTAAATCCATAGGTTGCATTGCAAGCATTTGATAAATGGGCCATAGACTTTGTGGGGCCAATCAACCCACAAGAAAGAAGATCAAGAACAATATACATAATCACTGCGACAAAGTATTTGATAAGATGGGAAGAGGCAACACCATCCCTATATTGCACAACAAAGACTATTGCACGATTTATTTTTGATAATGTAGTCACATGATTTGGATGTATGCACATATTACTTAGTGATCAAGGAACACACTTCTTGAATAAAACAATTGCAGAATTGATTAAATAATTTCAAATTCATCATCATAAGAGTACCACATATCATCATCACGAGAATAGGATAGTGGAAGATTTCAATAAAATCCTAGAAAATGCTTTGATAAAGATATACAATGTAGGGAGAGATGATTGGGACTTAAGAGTTCCTACAGTGTTATGGGATTATAGGACTACCGAAAAAAATTTGATAGGGCAGACACCTTTCAGGTTGGTTTACAGGAAAGAATTAGTGATGCTAATGGATTTTATTCTTCCTAGTTTGCTCGTTGCAATGATCACTGATCTTTCAGACTTAGACGAAGTAGAGGAGAGATTTCCATAGTTGGTACAACTTGAGGAAGATCGTTTTGTTGCAGGTTTCATCAGCAAGTTCAGAAGGCAAGAGAGAAGGAATGGCATGATCGACACATAAAAAAGAAAAAAAATTCAAGTGGGAAACTTAATATTACTATATGACAACGAGTTTATGTAGCATCCTTGAAAGTTAAGAATGCATTGGTTAGGTCCATATGTGATTAAACATGTAATTGAGGTAGGCATTGTGTAGTTGGAAAACTTGAATGGAGAAGTCCTTGGAGGAATGGTGAATGGAAGTCGAATGAAGCTCAATAGAGACAACTGACAGTATGCCCAGTAATCTGGGCTATTCCAGAACACATGTATCATAGTAATTGTACTATAGTAGGGAGGAAAAATACAAAAAAACAAAAAAAATAGAAAAAGGAAGAAAAACAAATAAAAAGTAGACATAGAAAAAAGAAAAATATTACAGATCACAATGACATAAGAAAATGCGACGAGGAAAGAATTATTGTCGCGCTATCAATATGGAATTGTGCCATTCAATAAAATAAGACACAAAATAAAAAGACCGTGAAGCAAACAAATACAACATCAAGAACAATTGTGCAATATGGCATTGAAAAGACAGTTAAAGGAATTAAAGTAAGGAAATAACATATATGAAGTAGGAATGACAACTCATAAAGACGTCATATAATATTAAAGGGTGAAATCCGTTGGAAATCATGACAGACTGGTAGTACGAGGAAAAAATCACACAACGAATTTGGTAATAAAGATGCATTTATTTAACCATTCATCGTCCTCGTTGGTAGATTTGACAAGTTATTTAAGGTGCAAAGAGACATGAACAATTGGAAAGCAGGCACAAAAGTAGTTGAGGGATGCCAAGAGTGAATTATTGTTGTTATGAGCTACATGCAAGTGAGAGCGAGCCAGAGTGAACAAGAGCCAACAAAGCACATGAGCCGGACTAAGAAGGAGACACATAGCCGAAGAAATTGTCAAGATTTACAGGGTTTTACAGAAGTGGCACCACCGAAAGCACCAGTGCACATACCCAAGGAGGCCCGCACAAAGGAATCACCAGTAGAACCAGAGGTACTAGAGGTTGAGGAGACCCCAAGAGCAGTAATATCATCAACATTGAGGTTTCCTCGTGATTACATCCCACCTAAACAATATGATGCCCCACCAATGATAGTGTTGAAGAATGCTAACCACTTATTGGTGACACCTGACATACTAGAAGGGGTCATCGTTGATGAAGATATGTTGGGGAAGGTGCCTCAACTCTGATATCCATACCGTGGCATTACATATACAGAGAAGTTCCCTGAGTTGGCACCCCATCATTATCTAGAATTGACAGTAAACCCAACAACAAACCAGAGCATACATGTGCCTTAGGAATGGGCCAGAGGATTGGAGCGAGCATGCCTACTCAACCTATTCAACATCCTACACTTCAGACATACCAATGAAGTAAATGCATGCATCAAGTTACTCTTGTCTTGCATCCATGGAGGGTATCTGTGGCTGGATAGGCCAATCTGGATGTGCCTAGCATATGTGACCCAAATATCAGACTTGTGACAAAGGTGTTAGCATGAAAGATGCTAAGGAAATGCAGGAAGGACCAAGTTCCAGAAGGTGTGATAGTTTCCACAAAGAAGTGTGTGAAGGGACCTCAATGAGCTGGGCACCCTTCCTATTAATCTAGCTTCTTATTGATTGCGCAAATGCACAATATAAAGGTATGTAGTTCCATTACCCGTGGCTTTTTATTTTCTTTCCTTCACAACATGGGAAGAGCTGGAGGACACACAATTCTTGGGCCTAAGAGGGAAACCATTTCTAGAAGTAAACTACCAGAACTTATGGTATACAACAAATAAATGGTGCCAAACATATACCAATGTCAATTTTTTTCTCTATGCTAAAAGGATTCGACGATGCATTAAGGATACACTGCGCATAACACCACAACTGGTGGAAGCATATGCGACAGTCGTGTCGTTTCACATAGATTGACATAACATATAAGTCCAAGAAAAAAAGGACCTGAGAGAGGAGTGGGTCTAGACAAAATACAAAGTTATTGAAGAAGATATCCAATCAATTATGCATGATTGGGACCCAGATTGGAAAATCCCTGTAGATGGCCTTGAGACAGAGAAACCTAGAAATGGAGAGGTAGGACAACATTACGATACATGGAATGACCAGGAATAGGGTCAAGGAAATAATGTAGAGGATATAATAGAGATGACACTATCAACAGAACAAACATAGAAGATAATGCACATGACATAAAGGAAAATAAATGACAAGGGGAAGGAGCCAGAAGGAGGTGCGCACAAAAAGGATAAAGTGCATAAGGAACCAATTGTTTATACATTGACAGACGTTGAAATGGACTGCATTGGTTATCAAGTAAAGAATACTATTGAGGAGATAATTCAACATATGTCACAATGGCAAGATGAAATTGGCAAAAGGATGCAAGAACATATGACATAATTGCAACAGTTGCTGGAGATAGTAAGCCTGGTAGAAGAAAGAAGATCCAAGGAAGGAAAACCAACATGCATGGTGGGGGAATGAGAAGCTGTCACTTCTCACTTCTCACAAATGACTGAAGGGAACCGCGTGATAAAACTATCAACAGATGCAATCTGGTTACCCATGCCTGAAATGCAAGCACAAGTACAAGGACTGAGTCCATTGGAATTAGTCGTCTCGCAGATGCCAACAATAGTGTTGTAGGGGTTGCAAACGAATATCACGAAGGAGTTACGACTCTGTTTAGATACCACTTCTAGCGAGTGAATAAAGGTTACAAAGGAAAAGACAAAACTGTAGAAGGAATATGCAACGACTCTCTAGGAAAATATCGTAATGGAACAAAAAGTGGAGAGCACAATG
Organism: Picea mariana; assembly: GCA_032191745.1. Taxonomy (NCBI): domain Eukaryota; kingdom Viridiplantae; phylum Streptophyta; class Pinopsida; order Pinales; family Pinaceae; genus Picea; species Picea mariana. Next base: position 58,516 of record JASDQU010438224.1, read on the forward strand.
AAAGAGAAGATGGAGGCTGAATAAAATGCCGAACAAGCAATGAAGGAAAATAATGAGGCCGAGGAAAGGGCCAGGAAAGCTATGAAATATAAGGACGAAGTTGAGATAATGGCATAGAAGGCATAAGAGACCATCCAAAAATTGTGCAAGGAAATTCCGGAGGTACCAATAGTAGTATAGGATACAATGGAAGAGAAGGTTTTGAAAATTGGCGAAGTCATCAAAGGATTCCACATGAGAATCAAGGACCTACAGCTGCACAATACGCCAGGAACGCCACCAGAAGTAAGAGAAGGAAGAGAAAGAACAATGATGACAACCGTCACCAACATCAATAAAGTGGAGGAAGAATGCACAAAACTCTGTGAGGAGAGTGCACAAATCTAGACAGACTTGGTAGAAGATCCAAAGATGAAGGCCATGGAAAAAAAATTAAGAGAGGTGTAGGAAAAGGACTAACAAGCTTCAGAGAGAATAAACAGACTTCCACCGATTGAACATATGACGACCATTTTGGCACATAGTAAATAATATGCAGAGGTTGAAAGGATGCAAGATCAACAAAATATCCTTCAACAATGCTTAGGCCCACTGCAATAAGATGCACTCAAGGTGATTGGATAACTAGAAACTACACAAGTCAAGGTAAAATAAGTATCCCATGAAATAGAAGAAAAAATTACAGCCCTGACTATGTAGGGGGTCGAATAGATTGTGGAAACAGAGGAAAAAATAATAAAGGAAATTGCAGAATATAAGGAAGCCTCCGAGAAGTTCATCCAACAGAGGAGGGGAACACAATAGGCTTGCATGGCTTAGGATGAGCCACATGTGAGCGTTGGGGGCCTGTTGGACATGCATTTTGGAAATAATATTCATAAAAATGCTAAGTATAGAAGATCTGCATAGTAGAAGGAGAAGAAAAAAGACAATGAAGGTTTAGAAGAACAATGTGCAATTGAGGCGCATCCAGGAGTACAATGCGCAGTAAGAGGAATAAAGTAGAGAAATAAAGCAGGGAATAAATTAAGATAAGAAAGCGGGCGAAAGGGAAGGGTGATATCTCATCATGCTAAATATAGAAGGACATGCAAAAGTAGGAAGAAAAATAGTCAGAGTGAAAAAACAACATGTAGGTGTCAAAGCAGGAAAAGAAACCCAAACAATAGGTTAACTTGAGTTATCCTAAATTGTAATAGGGTTTTTGGGATGGGAAAAGTAGGGTTTTAAGCCCTGGAATTCATGTATAAATATTTAATGGGTTGGGAGAGTATGGGTTCCTCCTTTTTGGTTATTCTCGAGCGATACTGTGGAGTTTTATCCAAGCTGTCGAGAGTTCCTGTTAGTAAGGAGAGTGATAGAATAGGATGAGAAGGAAAGATTCTATGTCAGAATGTTTAGAAGATGCAGAGAGAGAGAGAGGCTTGCATTGCAGAGTGGGTAGGCTAGGTAAAGAAGATGATAGACATGATGTATATTTATAAGCGCAATGCGTAAGCCTGAGATAATTACTAAAATCCTAATAAAGAAGCCAATCATTGTGGATGTAGCCCAAAGTTGAGTGAACCACATTAATTACTGTGTTTACTATCTTTATGTGATTGATCATGGATACTATCTAAATGCATGTTAGAATAACTTTATCTTCTATGTAATCATTTCACAATTGTTACGACTATTACTGTAATGGGGTTATTTTTTAATTTGGAATATAACGGTAATATGAATATGAGTTCATTAAGTAGCTCATGAAGAAAAAAGAGAGAATAACACACATAGAATTGATAAGTAAGAATGAATAGAATGATCACCTCCCATTCCCTCACTACTGCATAAACTTGGTTCCTACAGCCCCAATGGATACCTTGGGTGAGACTTCACTTGCATGCAGGTGATACCGAAAGGGCTGGGGTCTGAAGGGTTTTTTTGGTAAAGATAACTCAAACCTAGGGTCTTACAACTACGCATAGTGCCAACAAGGAGTTGGTGGAGCTTCATGGTAACGTGACTCACAAGGATATAGATAAAAATAAATGGAAGTCTCCTCTCATGACTCAGACACATGATTCTAACAAGGATATGGATACTCTCAATGTGGAGTCTAGAAGGAATATACTTGAGTTATGCAATTTGGAACAAGAGACTTGGTCAATGGTAGTCATCCCACATGGGAAAGTTATGGAATAAGATGCCTCAATATTATTCTTATAGGACTTGTTGCTCATGGTAACTAAATTGATCAAAACGTCACCACAAATTCATTTGAGAGAAATTAGTACCCCTCAAGACTCTTTTGTTGATTCTAAGGACAAACCTAGCTCAGAAACTCAAGTGGATTTGATTGCAAGCTCACGCTTCAATATTTAATTTTATATTTTTTGGTGTTTAAGTGCATATTTCTAATACGTAGTGCCTAAAACTCTAGGGGAGGGACACCAATAGTGGTTCATTCTTCTTTGTTGGCTCGAATTGGCCACATGGATGAGCCGATTTGGCATACAACAACATCCATGTGAATTCTCCTATGTGTTAGGGTGGTTCACAATGTAAATGTGCACATCATTGTGCTTTTCCTCTCAATCATTTTTCCCATCTACCAACCTTACTCTGTCACCTATGTTGATTTTTGTGTGCTTGAAAGAGGAGCGGTCTCTCCCCCCCAAGATGGAGAGATTTTTCCCCAGTGGTGGTGCACCATTATGCAGTTCATGGTTTGGTTCTTTGTTTTTCATTGTGCATTGGCATAACATTCTGTGAGATGTATTTCTAGCCTTGGATTTTTTGTTCCTTGAAGAATACGGTTGCAAATTTTGTGGTCTTGTGTATTGGTTTTTTGGTTTTGAGTTTTTTTGGGTTCATTACGTCGTTCCAGGGGTTCGATGGATCATGTCATTTCTATGTATGTGAGGGGTTGTTGACCAAGAAAAGAAGCAACAGACTCTAGTACTGGAGCACCTCATTTGTAGGGAAATGTAAGCTCATTGTTTATTTTTTGCTCCTGTTGTTCATTTGTTGTTGATTGAAATCATTTTTTCCTAGTTGAAGGTACATAATAGTCTGGATTTGTGGTGTTTTACAAGGATTCAAGGTAAGTTTGTTTTTCAATATTTTCTTTCGATGTCCATCTGTTACTTGTTAAAATCATTGTTTTCCTATTGAAGGTGCATAATAGTGGCTTTGTGGTGCTTTACAAGCAAAGGTAAGCCTATTGTTGTATTTTTGTTGGTTGAATATTGTTATGCATGTTGAATTTTCCAAAGTATACCATAATTCATATTTGGTGGCATTTGTGGTAGGTCCTTATGGTTTTTGCTGTGGAGATGCAAATTATGGAATTGAGCTTAAGAATTTTCCTTCTAAAAACTTATGTGGTAGGACTTCACTCCTACCATCCTATGAACCTCTAGTGTGTTTTTCAACACATCCAATTCTTCGAGGAAATATGATTGCCAGTAAGTCATTGTTATTTTTGGGTATTTTTTTATAATTAATGTTTCTAATTGTTTGTAAATGATGTGTGTTTATGTTTTGTGAGTTTACCTACTTGACCTTTAATATGGCTAATTGGCCATGTTAATTTTCTACTTGACCTTGTGGATTTGTAAATGATGTGGGTTACTTGTGGGTTTAGTTACTTGACATATGATATGGATAATTTGATCTATGGTTTTCTTTACATGTGGTTTTATGGGTTTTCTTGGATGTTGGAAATGGGTAATTCAACCTCTCGGTAGCTCCGATAGCTTGGGTAATTTAAATTTGATCTCTTAGTAGCTCCAATATCTTGGGTAATTTTACCTATGAGTAGTTGCAACTAGCCACTGATATGGTAATTTGGCCTGTGTATTTATGGGTTGGATTGCATGTGGGTTTATAGCTTTGATATCATGCTAGTAAAGAAAATCCATATGACCCTAAGCATATGAAATATTGAATAAATTCAAGTCTGTCATATGGGTAATAGCTTGGTATATGTTTGTAATAGCTTGGATATTGTTTGTAATTAGACACATGGGTTGCATTTGCTTTCATGTGGGTTTATGGGTTTTATTGCAAGCTTCCATTTGACCTTTGATATGTGTAATTTGGCCTGTGAGTTTATGGGTTGGATTACATGTGGGTTTATGGCTTTGCTAGAACACTGGTAAAAAAACTCCCTATGATCATTAAACATCCGCAATCTTGAAGAAATTCAATTCTTTGATATGTTTGTAATATCTTGGTATATATTTGTAATTAGACCTATGGGTTGGATTTGCTTGCATGTGAATTTCTAGGTTTGATTTCATCCTACCAATTGACCTATGATATGTGTAATTCAACTTATGGTTTTATGGGTTGAATTGCACGTGGGTTTAAGGATTTCCTAGAATTCTCGTCAAAAAATTCCCTATGACCCTAAGCATCTACATTCTTCAAGAAATCCAGGCCTCTGATATGTTTGTAATAGATTGGTATATGTTTTAATGATGGGGTATATGTTTGTGTAAGTCTGACCTCCCTATTCAAATGGATTTAAAAGTCAACAACACATTTTGGAATCTAGAATCTAGTTCTTATATTGAAAAGAGATTTCACTTATCCATAATAATTTAACCAGGGGAAAGTTGAGATTATTTGGATTATGCAAAAGTTGAGATTAATCATGTGAGAAACTAGAATAGGACCATTCTCCCTTTCAATACCTACAATTTGAAATCTAGTGCTTATAGTGAAAACATATTTCACTTCTCCCTATACTGAAAACAAATTTCCCTTTAATTCATTTTATGCTTTAAATACCAGATTAAGCCATGTGTTAGAAGCAACTAGATTCTACAAATATATTGTATGTATTGTGATCTCTCACAAGCCCTCTTACAGTAGTTATACTGGTCATTGTAATATGGGAATGATAAATGTTATAGTTGGGTTAGCAAAGTGATATTGTGACAATTCTATTATCTTTCCTTAATTTTACAATTACAAGGGATTGTTGACCTCTTTTATTAGCCAACAATCGTAACCCTTTAGCAACATGTTCTATGTAATTACGTTATATTAATTTAGTAGTTTCTTGTGTATGTAATTATGCATTACGTAATTGGGATAATGTCTATGAATTATGCATTGAGTAATTTTCTATGTAATTATGTTATTTGGTATAATTATGCTAAGTTGTAAGTGTTTGGTATGTATATGCTATTTGGATTTCAATAAGGATTTTTTTAATGGAGTTTTACTCGTAATAGTTTAGTATGTGATATAGAAAACTAGACAATATTTGGTATTAACATTATCCAAATACAATGCCTCAAATTGAAGAGGAAAGTAGGACGTAAGATTTAATTATGAAATGCCCTTATAAATTGGTCCCGAATACATAATAAGAAACAATTTAACTTGCATCAAAGAAAAACTAGAGGGACACCAAAAAAACAATTATGTAACAAAATCCATATTGCATGTGGCTAGGATAAACAAAAAACATCTTCATGCTCGAGGAGGATGAGTATATTCATTGCCAATTTTGTTGAGTTTCCTGTGTTTGCTTGATCCAGGTGGGTTGAGATGCCTTCATTTGTTTAATGTTATTTTTCTACTTGCATCCATGAAGGAATAGGGAAACAATAGTTTTGACTTGTGCTCAATAACCTTGAAGGAATTGGAGGTGTTGAAAAAGAACAAATTGGATTGGCCCCTGGACTAATATTAAGATAGGGGGAGGTGTTGAAGTAACACAATAGTGGGGATCTGAATGTCTATCGAGTCTTGGAAGAATCATGTATTCTCTACAATTTGATCAAGTAAACTAGAGAACATTCTCCCATGTTAAAGGCCATTTGTAATCCTGTCAAGATCCTCCCTCCTCTCATGGTTATTTTGAAGTTTGTACAACGCCTTTTGTTGTTATTTTTCATGCCTTGCCAAAAAAAAAATTATGGTATTTTTCTTTCCTTTCCCTTTCTCTTTGAAGCCTTTCTTGGTTTCATTGTTTTGTTGTAACAATCGTTGTTTCCCTCTTCTTGATGACAAGTTCCTCCTTCTTTTGTTTCAATTCCAAAATCTTATTTTTATTTTGTTCTATCTCAACCATGAGTCTGATGTAATCCTCTGAAGTAAGTAACTATGAACTCCTGCTTAATCACAGAAAATATTATGTTTTTCTTCTTGTTTTCTTTGCCACTCTCTTCACTGGAAGCTTTAAAAAATGTTTGTGTACTAGTTCAGTACTTGGTTGAATATGATGATCATTTGAGAGATGTGATTCTTCTTCATTGGCTTCTTGATATAGTTATTCATTTCCATCATCCACATAATAATGGACAATTTCATTGTTTTTCAAATGTGTTAGCAACAAAGGCATGTTAAGAATTTCTTCATTGGTGCTAGTAATAATATTTCTAATCATATTCAACGTGTCGTCTATGTGTTGAAGCTTTTGTAGCTTTGTGAGGCATTATCACAAGAGGCCAAGGTGTCAGGCATGTGGGAATCTTCATTGGCACTAGAATAGCCTTTCATTTTAGTGAAATCGGCCTTGGAATGAGGCTAGGGTCTCATGGGAAAGTTGATGGGCGTTGTGGGCTTGTGTTGTGGTTTCACACCCACAGAGGAATAAAATATTCTAATTAATTGTTGAGTTTAGAATGGGTTCCTAAAATCATTCATAAGACTCCTATATAAGGAGAGGGGAGATTGTGACAAATCATATAGTGACATTGTGTCATAATGGAGTTGGCATAAGTGAGTTTGCACTTGTGTCAAGGAGCTTGGTTATTTCAACAAGGGAATTTATGCAACCTTGGAAAATATGGCCTAGGGCTAAGCATTCTATATTTTTTTTCTCGACATGGAAAGCACACCATACGTGTGGAGGAGAGAGACATTCGTAGAAGGGAAGAATCCGTTTGTGTGGTGCATACCATACAAAAAACTTCCATACGATATTTCAATACATGTTTGTGGGTCTCAGTGGGGACAATCACATATGTAGATGAGTTCTAGTGGAGACAGTCGTGTATGTACACGGGTTGTAGAGGAGACAGTCACGTACATCCATACAAGTTCTTCTGGTCAGTTTGGAAGGTCCATATATGATGAAATCAATAGGCCATACAAGTGGTCTACAATAGATTCATAAGTTGGGATTTGTCCTGGGAATTTTGCTGATTTTGTGGTTGTAGAGAGGACTGGTTTTGTCCTCATATTTGGTGATTTTTGTGATAGTTGAGAGGGTTGGTTTTGTCCTTAGAATTTATAAATTTAACAGAGTTACAAAACATACATTTTTTTGTCTCAAACGTGTTGATGATTCGTCTTTGATCTTGTTGTTTCCTTTGCTATATTTTTAGTCAATAATTTCAGTGCAAAATTGTTTAGTGATAACAACTAGGGTTTATTGTTAGATCACTAGGAAGCAATTTTCAGATCTGAAATTAGTAACATAGAGTTGCATGTGAAAATTGACATGGTATCAAAGCTTGGTATCTAAAGAGAAGGGGATCATATTGAGACACATATTTTAGCTACAACAGTGGAATATTGTTGTTATTGTTATGGGCAGGCCACCATGGTGAATACATTGAATATTGAGGACATGTTGGAAGGGGCAACTAACTTACAGGCTTGGAAGGCTAGGGTTCTCCTTATATTGGAATAAAATTACCTCAAGGAGTATGTTGAGAGTGTGGTTGCAAGTCCCACTAATGTGTAGGAATTGACATCTCACAAAAAGAAGGAAGCGAAGGCTTGATCTAATATTTTTGTGAGATATTGCTCTACAAAAATCCTATAATGAGGACCTTTTACTTACGCTTAATAACATGTGAACATGAGAAAATAATAATTAAGCATTGCATATGAACATGATCAAAATTATCATAATTAGGTGCATATGTGTAATTAAATCTCTACTTAATCAAGCTATAATGCAAACAAAAATCACACATATAATTTGACACCCATGTGTTAACAGAATTCACTAGAATCTTCTAGCTACGTCTCCGGATCCACTTGGAATACAAATCACTTTATTTTCCTTCCTTTAGCCATGGCTAAAACCTTCTCACAAAATGTGGTACATACTCTTTACAATGCTAAAACCCATAGCAACCTTCTCTTACACAAAGAACTTAAGGATCTCACATAAGTGAAATTTCTTTAGACACCAGAAGGACTACATTCCTCTCCATGCATAGCCCTCTCAAAGGGGCCTAAAGGGGCCTCCTTCACAATGCTTACATAAGGAATCTATATAGTTTCCCTCTCTCCATAATTCAAGGAGACAAGATCCACAATTTTAGGATCTAATAACAACTCAAAGACAAAATGAGAAATCATCTCAAGCAACCTTAACTTCCCCTTGAGACTAGGAAACCACTTGTGATAAAATGAGGA
>JASDQU010438225.1:11694-29154 GCA_032191745.1 Picea mariana
TTACCCATATGAGAAACAAGAGTTTGAGCATAAAAAACTAGGAAGACCAAAAAAAACTATAGAAACTAACTGCCTAGGTAACATAACAATTGTAAAATCGAACCATAAATCAGTTTCCTTGAACATAAGAAATAATATATGCATCTATGTTAAAGTAAAGGAAACATGTTCATAGGAAGGTCAATCCAACAAATGTTTACAAAAACTAGATTCTCAAATTTGTCAAAGATTTGAATTTTTTTTTGACAAAAGTATATAATAGTAAAATCAAAATTATGTAAATCAAATTTGTGAAATTAATTAAAAATAACAATAATTTATTTAATAATTTTCTAACGAAATAAATTAATTTGGAAAAATAAAACATTAAAAAAATTAACATATTAAATATAAACTATAAATAATTGATTTAAGCCCGGATGGGGTGACACGTCGAGAGGGGGGCACAGGTGGACACGCACTCGACCCCAGCATAAATGCCGAAGGCCGCCACCCACGAGCATACATTTACGATGGATGACGGCCTTCACTGTAGTTGCAGAACGGAGGGTCCTTTCCCTCGAGCGATCATTTATGTCATAGGAATTCCCAGGATGGCGAAGGTTTATTGTGAAAAGATGACTTCGGTTCTGGATCATTCGGTGTTCAATTTGCCTGGGAAGAGAGGGACCTTACCGACCTCGGCTCTGTATATTGCTTGGACGCACTGGTGTGGTCCAGCCTCCACCGTGCCTTGGCTTGGTTCACCCTCCTTGTATTTCTCTCTGACTCTAGCGGGACAGAGCTTGCATACCCGAGCCTCGCACCTGCATCCGCTCTCACTTTGGCTCATCCGCCTCCACCTGCATTTTCTCTGTTCCATCGCCATGGTTCGCATTAGAGGACGACCCCGACGGGGAGCGGCCTGGGAGGAAAAGAAAGCGCAGAAGCGGCGCAAGGAGAAGCTGGAGCACGCCCTGACTCTTGCAAATTCAACTCTCAGGAAGGATGCCAGAGCGAAGAAATTGGCATGGCTTGCCACCATCTCCGAGCCGAGAGTTGGGTCCAGTCGAGACGCCCTGGAGAATATGTCGGGGGCCATACAGGATGCCGGTTTCATGGAGGAGTTTCCCCCCTGTATAGTGGAGGAAGAACCGTTACCGGTGGACCAGCTGATTATAGAGGATACCCGCGTGAAAACTCATCGGATGGAAAGCATACCCACTCCGACTCTGGTAGACTACACCCCTGGTTGTATTGTCGAGGAGATACCTTGGCCTGGTGACGAACAGTGCAATTGCCAAAACACACAGGGGGACAAAGCAGGCACGAAGGGAGTTGAGGCAGAAGCGGCGCAAGGAAGGTTCGTTGAGGATTCTGGAGCAGTGAGGGACGTGGGTGGCAGCATGCACGGGTCACTCATCCGTGAGGAGCACCTAGCACTGATATTCGACCTCCGTGGACACTTGGATGATCTGGAGCATCGGGCCCTCATCATGGGCCAGCGCATGGACATGTTCCTAGACGCCTTTTCCAATGTGCCAGCAAAGAACAAATGCCCCCTCTGCGTGCAAGCTTTCGTCTTCACCGGGACCACGTGGCAGGATGGCAAGGATGACCAGTCACCAGGCATCTAGGTTTTTCATGTTTTCTTGGCTCTTAGTTTTACTTTGTTGTTGCTTTATGTACTTAGTCCATAGACATCTGTCCTGGTTTCCTCCGGGCAGGACAGATGTCAAACAACTTTTATGTTCTATAATGCTATTTGCTACTTGCCCTCTTTACATGCTGGTTTCTGATAATCGACAGCATTTTGGGTGACACCAGACCTACTTTGATGCATACTCTGTAATAGTTTTGTCTATCTAATATAGCAGGATCCACCCCTTTTTTTTTTTAAAAAAAAAAATTTATTGATTTAAGAATTTCATATAAATAAATGATATTTTTAATATCATGATAAAATTATAAGTGAAAAATATATAATTATAGTTCTTAAAATTCCTCTTAAAAAAAATTCATTATCAAATCAGATACATGTAACATCATATACATAAATTATTAAATTAAATACATGTAACATCGTATACATAAATTATCAAATTAAATACATATAACATCATATATACATATAAAAAGTAAATATATATATACTAATGAAATAAATTTAAATAACTTAATTATAAAAAGTAAATATACTATTAAAAAAAAACATACTCCTAACTCAATTTACGATATTGAACTTGATACTAAATGCCAGACATAATACACGAAACCCTAACCTTAAAATAACACATGTCATTTGATTGAGCATGTATATGTGCATCAGTCATATAATTGGTATAAGTGAGAAGGAGGTGGAGGATGTGGTCAAATCATGAAATCTTTCCCCGAGTATAAGCACAAGTTGGTCATGGTCATAGAAACAAATAGATTTATATATTTATAAAAATAAATTTATTAAATTTATCTATTTTAAATTTAAAATAAATTTATTAAATTTATATATTTTAAATTTAAAATAAATATATTAAAACAAATATATTAAATAAACTTAAAAAACATTAAAATAAACCTCTCAAATTTTTGAAATTTCAATATACACTTAATAAAAATAAATTCAACATACTATCTCACATCAAAACAATTTATATTATTTTTTATACTTTTTATTATAATACATAATCCATCAATTCATAATACATCATCTTTGTTTGCTACGATACCATCAATATACTATTTTTTATATGGTTTCAATAACAAATTATAAAAATATATTTGATTATGATACAAGATTATAAAATCCATTGGTCATGACACAAGATTATAAAATCCATCAAACTTGGTCAAGACACAAGATTATAAAATCCATCAAACTTGATCATGCCACATACTTAAAAATCTTGTTCCTCATTTCCTAAAAACATAAATTAACAAAAAAATTATTGAGTTCAAACACATTTTATTTTTGAACATCAACTTTTAAGTTTGACCACTGTCACATGAGTCAGAGGCATGTGCAGAATATTGTATCACAACATAAATCTGCAACCAAATAGAGATTGAGTTAATGAATATTTAGAAAATGATTATAAACACTTTAACAACTAGCACAGTCACAATTAAGTGGTTGATTAACGTCGAAAGGTCAGCGATCGTTGGTGATGCCAGCATAGAAACGTGGCCACCAAAAGTCAGCGAGCAGAAACGAAACGATAACGCTGTCAGCATAGAAATGAAACGAAACATGGTCAACACAGAAATGCGGTCACCATTCTGTGTGAATATCTTAATATTTTTTAATCAGGTAGACGTGGCAATAAGTTAGTGAACACAGTAATTTTTAAACACGATTAGGTAAATGTTAAAAAGTAAACATATAAACGGATGTCTTTATAACAGCTCGGAAGTTAATGGATGAAATCAGAACCATTCATTTATTGTGACGGCTAAAAATATTCTAGGCATATTTAATCTCGTCCATAGAAAACGTATTAAGAAGAAACTGAACCAAAAACATACGGGGACTGATGAAGACATGAGTCGAAGGCATGTGCATACTGTTGTATCACAGCATAAGCCTGTTGCAGCCATTGACAACAATCAAAGATTGAGTTAATGACTATTATAAACACATTAACAATTAAGAAACATTAAAAATGCATTAAAAAATCTTACGGGGACTAGCATGAGAGTTTTTTTGTTCAATGTTTTATAATTTTTTTTGGGATAATTATCATTGAAATCGGGCAACACGGTTGACAATTTTAAAGTGAATGGATAAATCCTTCAAAAATCCCATTTGTTTTTCAATTTTTCTCACAGGATTTTGGATCAAACACAATAAAAAAAATCCAAAAAAATAGAAAGTTTAGACTATTGGTGTAAATACTCTAATTTTTTACTATTTAATTTTTTAATAAATGTGACACATTCATCTATTTAATTTTTTTAATTCTAAATCAATTAAATATAAAGTTTAAATTTTTTAAATATAAAGTTTATTTTTTAATAATTTTCATAAAAATAATAAATATATGATATATTTAATTGCCAACCTTAAGTGTTGTTATTAATTAAATCTTCCAGAATCTTTCTTACTTGATATTACCGAAATGTCACAAGACTCAAGGGAAGTATTTTTATCAACTCCTTTCACATTAATCGCATAATCTAGGTTTAAAATTAAAAATTATTACGACCAATCCAAGAAAATACTGCCTATCGGGAGTGGAGTAAGAATCATCCTTGGGATCTTTCAGCTACCTTCCTATTGATCGTGCAACCAGCCATTGAGAATGACTATAAAGACATTAACAATTAATTAAAATTTACAAATAAATTAAAAAGAAAGCGAACAAAAATCTTACTGGAACAAGCAGGAGAGTGTGAGGATGAACACACGATTAGAAGGCATGTGCATGGTGTTGTATCACAGCATAAGCCTGCAACCGGCCATTGAGAACAATCAGAGTTAATGCAGCCACTATAAACACATTCAAATAAATTAAAAAGAGAGGGAATAAATAAAATCTTACGGGGACTAGCAGGAGCAGAGTGCAAGGGTGAAGAAGATGTCATCATGACGTTCTCTTGATTCAAATCTCTATCTGCATGCATAGTGCTGGTAGTGGTGTTGTTGGAGATAGGAAGACGGCGGTGCATAGGATTAATAGGAGGACGAGACCAACCGTTGGAAGAGGCGGAGGACGGTGCACAAGTTGAGCAGTGCACACTACGAGGGAATGGAGGACAATGTAGAAAAAATAAAGATAAAGAGGACAAAAAATTCAATAACTTCAAGAACTAGAACCAAGAAGTACAAAAATACACCTTCTTCAGAGTCTCTCCCGCTGGATACGCACTGCTCCCGATGAGAATTGCAGGCTACGCGTTCCTCCTCTTCCTTCAGCTGCTTCTCCCGCGAGATACAGAGGCTGCACGCACGGCTCCGCTGAGAAGTGCCGGGGCTTCACCTGCAGAAGCACTGTCTGGCTATTCTGACAGGAAAAACATCACATCACAGTGCATTGGCCATTGATCTGATGATGATTTAGAGATGTCCGCGCCTTTGCCTTTATATAGAGATGTCGGCAGCTTAACCTTATGATTTAGAGATGTTCCCGCCTTTGCCTTTGATTACTAGTTAAATGACATGCAATCAATCGCACATTAAGTTTAAGTTCAGTTAACGTTTTTTTTTTCCTAAAATTTAAGTTCAGTTAAGTTGAAGTTCAATTAACGTTTTTTTCTAAAATCAACATGCACCATGCATTCAAGTCATGTATCTGAGTACAATCCTCATTGTATATTTACCATTACAAGTCCAATATAGTAAATATACACTATGTATCATTCTCAAATTCTACAATTACATTATTTCTCATAAGATTCTTATGCACTACATATTATTATCTCAATCCAATATTATAAAATGTACATTCATTTTTAATATAATAAATACACATTGTGTATATATTTGGTAATCAATATGCACCATGTATTAAAGTTATGTAAGTTATGAGAAATATTATAGGAGAAATAAACAAGAATATTGAACATGTAAAATGTAAATCTTTATATTGATTAATTGTCTGTACAAAGACAACCTTTTTGTATTGGATAACCACCCATAAACTATCTAATAAGTATTATTCAAATAAGATGGCCTCATACATCAATGGAGAATGGTCACTCTTGTGTCAATCATGCAATCCACTTCCTAAACCTTGGATATTCCTTGTAAGTATGAATCAAATGAAGAAGGTTTTGGCCATAAACAACTTCATATGGTGATATTTTGATAGAATCATAACAAGTGATATTGTATGTCAATCCACACTATGATCAAAGTAGTCAACGCGGATTAAGCTAAAGCTTGATATGAAGCCACATTGAGAAGCCAAAGGGCCACGATAATGTCATAGAACAATTGAACGAAGGATTCACTTCCCAAACGGCCCTTAGTAATAATATAAAATATTTAAAAGGATTTTCTTATGATAGAATAAAATAAAATACAAAGAAATGATTTTATGAAAATTAAAAATAGAATATTAAAAAAATAATTGTATGGAAATTAAATAGGTTATAGATATATTGAAATAAATTAAAAAAAAAAACAATTAGTTTTTTTATTTAAATAATTATTTTTATTTAAAATACAATGTAATAAAAACACTATTATATCATCACATTGCATGCTTTACATTAACTATTCAGGGATGAGGTTGATTAGGGTTGCGAACGAGATAATGATGACAAAGATTGGTGTCAGGAGTTGGAAGGGTTTGGTTCAAAAACTCACTCAGAAAATGATGACGAAATGATGATACCGATAGTGTTTGAAATGATGGAATTTGGAAGCATGATGTAGTGTTCATTGCTATAGTGTTTATGGTCAAAAACTCAATAAGGAAATGATGATACTAATAGTGTTTGGAATGATGGACTTTGGAAGCATGATTTAGTGTTTATCGCCATGGCGTTTATGGTCAAGTGGCTCTAGATGATCATCCTTCTCATGATGATCTCCATATAGTATAAAATGACCTCTAGATGATTGTCCTTCTCGTGATGATCTCCACATAGTATAAAATGACCTCTCTCAACACCCTCCATGTATGCATTAGGCAACAAAGAACAACAAAATCGAGAAGGATAGGGAAAGAACCAAAGGAAGGACCTGCTTGTAATGAGGTTAACATGGATTATAGGGTACTAGTTCTAGTTTATGATGAAGAGCACCTCAAGAAAGAGGTAAGTAAGAAAAGAGAAGGGAGGAACACCAATAAAAGGAGAAGGCGAAAAGGGTTGACCCAACACATCACGAGTGCAAGGTAGAGGTAGACCCCCCCACTAAATGCTCGCTAAGAAGCCACCCTGAGAAGCACATAAGCCACAAGGAAATATGTAAAAGCTCAATGCATAGCACAAGGTTTTGATGGTAGACACAAGGCCACCATTGTTAAAAACCTCAACAAATGCGAAGAGAAATTTCTAAACACAAACCTGCGATGAACATCAAGCATATAGAGAAGGAATTGACTCACATAATCCTAAATACAAAAAATTCAAGAACTAGAACTAAGAAGTACTCTTTAACCCTAAACCTAAACTAGCATATGAAGAAAATGACAACCTCTCACAAAAAAAAATCACCTACTCAATACTATTAGAGAAGAATCACAACAACTCAATAACAAATATTACTTTTTACTTAAAACCATCCAAAATTTAAATCATACTTCTAAAAATAATAATAACTTAAAAATATAAATAAAAAATTATGAATTTTTAAATATAATAATTTTATAATTCTTTACTTTTCTTTAACCATATATCATAATATGTTACATGCACTTAAAGTAAGTGTAGTTTTTTTTTTTTAATGTAATGTTCCATAGTGTAGTTGTTTTTTTAATGCTCCGTTGCCTTACTTTCAATAATATCATACATTTAAGTAAAATAGTTTAGTTGTTTTGTGTGATACATAATTTTTATTTTTATCTAGATTTAATTGTTTTATGTAACATAGAGTTTTTATTATTATATATATATATATATATATATATATATATATATATATATATATTTATTGTATATATGAAAATATAAATATATATTTATATTTTACAATTTTAATATAATAAAATTGGAAAAAAATGTTAAGATGTTCATGTATTGAGAAATTTAATTTAATTTATGGTTGTTGTTGCATAAACACTATTGAAATTTACTTAGGAATGAAAGAAGACCAATTTTCTCACATAAGCCCAAAACATAAAATGATATAATTAGAATATACTATATGTGGATGGATGAAAATCTAAATATGAATGGATGTTTATAGAAAAATAAAATGCTTCTAAAAATGCAAAAACTATTTTTAACAGGAACACAAATATGACTATAAGTCATTCTTTAACAAGCAAAAAGTAACTTTTGAACGATAAAAAGGTAATGGACAATGATTCGGATTTCTGAGAGGAACGAAATGAATAATAGATTGAATACAATAACACAACACATAGATACTGAGAACAACAATAGATATCCAGTGAACAATAACTTCTATTGAATAAAGAAAATAGGTTGAAACTGTAAAATTGTAGAACTGAAAACAACTTGCTCGAATGGTGATAGCTATCTCTGAGAAGATATGTGGCTTGTATGCACATTTATTACAATGAGGCGCCAAAAGTTATGTGGGCCCTGAGGGGTAAGTTGGTACCTGAACTTCTTGGGGTCATAACTTTTGCATATGACCTTCATTTTAGGAGTGTGATAGCCCGTTCAGAAGGTATTTTCAAGGACTACACATTGTGCCGTCAAACTGTGACTTTTTCTATAGTTTGAATGTGGAAATACCAAATAAAAAAAATTGTGTATGGCCCCAAAACGACTTTGGAAGTACAAAAAGATGTACTAACATGAAAACTTAAAAAATAAGCCAGCTGGAATAGGTGGGTGGCCACCAATATCCACCTGAATTCTGTGTAGGGCTTCAGGATAGTCCCGACAGTGTAGAACTCACAATTACAAAGAAATGTCATCATTACAGAGAAACATATTGAACTAAAAATTGTCAAGAGAAGCCAATTGGAATAGGTGGGTGGCCACCAGTATCCACATGGATTAGTTCTCCCCCCTTAGGAAGAAATGGTATTGATTGCATTGAGTTCCCCCATCGGTTGAGGAATGTTTTGTTGAATTTGGCATCGGATGAGCCACTTTCCTTGATGCAGGAGTTTCCATGCCTTAACAACCCGATAAATATGGATCCTCTGCTAGCGAGTTCCCTTGACCTATGTGTCCAATATCTTATCAGTGGACCCCTGTTCCATGCAGTCAGGGTTGAGAATTGTTGGTGTTAATTGTTCTACGATCTTCGAGGTGTCCAATAATGGTGGAAAATATGTCTGGAGTAGTTCCACATTGAACATTGGGTGCAAGCTAGGGAATGGGGGAGTGTTGAGCTCAAAAGTATTGTCACACACAGTCTTGGTGATAGTGTATGGCCCATAGCAAAGTGGACGAATTCACTCAATGAATATGGTGGCTTTGTCGGCCTCAGACTAAACATGCGAAGATTCTTCATGTGTGGTTGCAAGAGGTAGTGAAACATCAATGGGACCCAAGGGTTGGAATCCCAACCCCACTTTAAATGGGTTATCGACGGTGGAGCTATGGAGAGACCTGTTGTAGTCATGTTGAACATAGTGAAGACTCGCACCCTATGTACGTAGTGCTTAAAGTTATACATGTGCAGGATGTGCACAATCATTCAATTGATGACCTCTGTTTGGCCATCGGTTTTGGGGTGGAAGGCAATCTATTTAGTGACATTGGTGTCCAACAATGACCAGAGACTCGACCAAAATGTGTTGAGGAACCTGTTGTCTTGATTTGAGATGATGGTCTATGTTATCCAAAAGTGGAACCACACCCATTCGAAGAAGATCTTGAAAGTATCTGTTGCTATGATGCTCTTCTTACAGGCTGTGAGAATGGCCATCTTCTAAAACCAATCAACCACCAAAAATACAAAATAATTTCCTTGCTTGGTGGACGGAAGGCCAGACATGGAATCCATTGAGATGGATTCCCAAGTCCTCTTGGGTTGATGCAGAAGCATTGCAAGAGCGTGCAAGCATAGCCAACAGTGAACCGGCACAGAGATAAGAGACAGTTGGAAAAGCACCGAGCACATTTTTTGAAAATGTTTTGAAATATTAATGAAGTCATTAAGTGGAGGCATGCTTGTATTATTGTAAAAGGACCTTGATCTATCTGCTCTCGTCCATAGTAGATAGGAGCCTTTATGTGTAATGAATAAAAGTAGATGGAATTTAATGTTAGATTAGACAGATTTTGGAGAAGAGGGAGAACGGGATATAGACACCCTCGTAATGTATCATTTATAACATTAGGATTATTGTCAAGATAGAGCATAGAGGAGAGAGCAGAGAGATGTAGTTGAAAACACCCATGTACAGAGATTTGAATTAATAGAAAGAGCTTCGATTAAGACTCATGGTGTTGTGATATTCTCTGTGTATGCATGTTGAATGTTATGCTCATGGATGTTTACTTTCTGTTATACATTTGTTTTATATGCTTTGTATATGATTTCATTCTTTGTGTTTGAAGTCTGAGAGAGAGTAAGGAATGAGTTTCAATTGTTTCTCTATCTAAGAAAGAGTTCCTGCAAAGAGCGTAGTGAAGTTGTCTGCAAGGAGTGCGTTGACAAGAGTTCAGAGTTTTATCTCTGAAAGCTCAGGAGGGTTAACGTTGTTCTCATTTCCGTAGAAGTGCGAGTTAGGCACAGGAGTCGTGCAAGGCGTGCGTAGGCCGAGTAAAGTCTCAGAGTTTGCGAGCATGAGAATTTGTTGAGAGACTACTGTCGTAGGGAGTGGACATAGTCGAGGAGGTTCAATACTTGGAAGTATTGAAGGATTTCTACAAGGAGTGCACGTAGGAATTTTCCCCAAGGGACTTGGAGATTTTCAAGTAAGCTCAAGAGAGATAGAGTCTTTGAAGTTGTCGAATAAAGCTCAGGAGGTTTAGCACCTTGAAGCATTCAAAGAGAAGCACAAGAGGTTTGTGCCTTGAAGCATTGAGAAGGCACAACAACGTCGTGTTGTAGGCAGGTAAGTTCCACGCAAGAAACCTTTGTTAAATTCGCAGGAATTCTCGAGGAAGAGACGGATGGTCGTAATTCTCTGTGGAGAATTCACGAAGTCTCATGAGCCGTCAGATCTCGCAGACAAGAGATGAGATTACGGTGGCTGCTATTCTGAAGCACAAGCCCAAGAGAAACCAGAGCTACTGATCAAGAGCAACATGGATCGTTGGATCTACCTTTGAAAGTTCATTTCGAGAATTTGTGAGTCGAAGGACTGAAGCCTTGTTGTTGAGATTCGCAAAGTTGCGAGAGGTGAAGTCCCGAAAGGGTGAGAAGCTACGTTGTGGGACCGTGTTGACGAAGCATAAAAATTTGACAGTTTGGTGCTTAGGTACATCGGAGGCTTGGGATCTTGACACTTCGGGTGTCGTGATACAAAGGAGACAGCACTTCGGGGAGTGTAGTGGTGAAGTGCGAAGTGGAGTGTAAGGAACACGTGGCAGAATCACAAAGTGGGCCCATGGAAGAGATGGGTGGACGCGTGTCATCTTTTGAAAGAAGTCAACACCCCGTTGATCTTTCGTGTCTCGGGGATTCGTGAGATAAGAGACGGAAGTTCGACATTGAACCTCACGAAGTGGTGAGAAGTGAAAAGTGCTAGTGGGAAGCCTAGCTAGTGGTCACGCACGGAGGGCGCTGATAGCAGGGAGCTATACCCATATTGGCACTTCGGGTATCGTGGAATTGAGGAGGGAGAGTCGAGAGCCTAGACTCGCGAACCCGTGAAGTCGCGAAGTGACGAAAAGGGACTTTGGGTAAGACCTGGGTCATAACATTGTGGTTGTTAGGAGAAAAAGGGGCTCACGCCTAGTGTTGTTCGCACAGGGGAGCCTCCCAAAGGACCTTTGGATCGATAATTCGTGATTCCAGCAGGAAATCTAAAGAGCCAATTCAACTCAGTAGAAATAAAGAACGATCCTGTGAAGCAAGCGTCAACCAGAGGACCGAGAGGGTCTATGTTTGCGTCAAGTGGTATCAGAGCTTGATTCTTGTTTATATATTTCAGGTAGAAAAAGAGAGAAAGAATTTTAGCCATGCCGCCAAGGAGAAAAGACAGACAAACACCCGAACCACAAGAGGAAAGGGAAATGCTAGAAGGAAGGGGCAAGCAGGCGCAGAATCCAGAAGTGGAAAGAGATCTACATGACATACGGGCCAGACTCGTGGATGTGGAAATAAAACAAAGGCGCATAGCTGATGTTGGAGATATCAGTGAGTCCAAAAGCGAAGATGACGTTGGACATGGAGAAGAAGAAATTGCAGCAGAAGATGCAGCAAATGAACGCTTGATTAGAGATGTTGCAAGAATGAGTGCAAGAGCCTAAATGGACATTCCAGTTTATGAAGGAAACCTGGATGTAGAAGATCTTCTAGACTGGATTAGAGCTCTGGACACATATTTTGACTAAGAAGATGTCGAGGAGGACAAAAAGGTCAAACATGCTGTCACGAGATTGAAGGGACATGCAACATTGTGGTGGGATGAGATACAAGATGACAGACGTTGTCAAGGTAAGCAGAAAATCAAGAGTTGGGATAGGATGATCACAAAAATGAAGGCAAAATTCATTCCCAGGGATTACCAAATTACTCTGTTTTGGAGAATGCAGAATTTGAGACAGAAGCTGATGTCAGTAAAGGAGTACACTTAAGAGTTCTATAGGCTGAACATCAGAGTAGGTCATCGTGAAAGTAATGATGAAAAGGTTTCCAGGTACATGAATGGCCTGAGATACGAAATTCAGGATGAGATGAGCATGATGACCATCTGAATGGTGGAAGATGCTTATGAAATGGCTCTAAAGGTGGAAGAGAAGCTAAGCCGAAAACAAGGTCAAAGAGGCCGAGGCAGAAGTCAGCCTAGAGGCAAATCAGTTGCCCAGGACAGGAATCAGAAGCCTAAGGAAGAATGGAAGAAACCTCAGATTGAGAGAGGTGGAAGCTCACATAAAGGGAAATATGCTGGACAGAGAGGGCATTATGATGATCAGAGAGGAGAGTATGCTGATAACAACATTTTTCCTCGTACCAGAGGTAGAGGAAGAGGAAGAGGTGGAGTGATAATATGCTTCACGTGTGGAAAGAATGGACACAAGTCTTATGAATGTCCAGACAAAAAGAAAGAGGAAGGAGAGAATCACATTATTGAAGCTCAAAGGTGGAATGTTGAGGCAGAGGATGATGAAGGCGAAAGATCGCTGATGATGTGAAAAGTTCTCTTAACACCAGAGAAGGAGATGGAGAGTTAGGTCCAAAGGAACAGACTTTTTCGAACTGCTTGCAAGACCAAAGACTGGGTATGCAAAGTTATTGTGGACAGTGGTAGCATGGATAATCTTGTTTCTATAGAGATGGTAGAAAAGCTGGAGCTGGAAACAATTGAACATCCAAGCCCATACAGAGTTTCGTGGCTACAAAAAGGACATCAAGTAAATGTTACTAAACAATGTTTAGTTGAATTTAAGATAGGAGGATATAATGATAAGATATTGTGTGATGTCATTCCCATGGATGTTTGTCATCTATTGTTGGGTAGACCATGGAAGTATGACAGGAATGTGATTCATGACGAGAGAATGAACACATACACCCTAGAGAAGAATGGGAGAACTCACATGCTGTTGCCAATCAAAGATAAGGAGGTGAAACCTGAAGTAAGCAACACTATACTTCTCATGAGTGGGAAGGAACTTCTTACAGAGGTTAAGAAGAAGGAGGAACCACAATTCATTGTGGTCAGGAAGCCTAAAATTGTATTAACTAATACAAAGGTAGATGATTTACCGGAAGAGGTTCAGGAACTGGTGGAAGAGTTCGCTGACATAGTAGTGGATGAACTACCTCATTCATTGCCACCGATTAGAAGTATAAGTCATCAAATTGATCTCATACCTGGAGCTAGTTTACCAAACAAAGAAGCATACAGATTGACACTGCAGGAGAATGAAGAGGTCAAAAGACAAGTCCAGGATTTGTTGGACAAAGGATTGGTCAGAGGAAGCTTGAGTCCGTGTGTTGTTCTGATAGTACTCAGTCTGAAGAAATATGGAGGCTGGAGGATGTGTACTGACTCAAGAACAATCAAAAAAATAACCATCAGGTATAGATTTCCATTGCCAAGGATGGATGATCTGATGGATTGCTTGAGTGGGGCAAATTTTTTTTCAAAAATTGATTTGAAAAGTGGATATCACCAGATCCGCATGAGAGAAGAAGATGAATGGAATACAACATTCAAGACTAATGAGGGGATATATGAATGGCTTGTTATGCCATTTGGTTTAACAAATGCACCAAGTACTTTCATGAGATTGATGAATGAAGTCCTGAAGGATTTCATAAGAAAATTTGTCATTGTGTACCTTGATGACATACTGATTTTCAGTAAAACAAAGGCAGAGCATCTGAAACATTTGGCTACAGTGATGAAGAGATTACAACAAGAGAAGTTGCTGATAAACATGAAGAAGTCCTCATTCATGAAGACAGAACTCATTTATTTGGGTTTTGTTATTTTTTGCAGATAAGTTGAGGATGGATCCAGATAAGGTAGAGGTAATCAAGAATTGGCCATCACCAAAGAGTATCTTTGAAGTTCGAAGTTTTCATGGATTGGCTAGTTTCTACCATAAGTTCATTAGGAATTTCAGTGGAATTAGTGCACCGATGATGGACACCATAAAGAAGAGACACACATCTTTTCATTGGACAGAAGAGGCTAAGAAAAGTTTCAATTTGTTGAAAAGGAAAATCATGAAACAACCGATTTTGGTGTTGCCGTATTTTAAAAAGACATTTCAGGTAAAATGTGATGCAAGTGGATTTGCAATAGGGGCAGTCTTGAGTCAAGAAGACAGGCCGATAGCATACTTCAGTGAGAAGTTGAATGAAGCGAAAGTGAAATACTCCACATATGATAAGGAATTCTATGCTATTATTCAGGCATTGAAAAAATGGAGACATTATTTGATTCCTAAGGAGTTTGTCTTATACAGTGATAATCATGCATTGCAATTTGTGACTCAACAGAAGAAGTTGAATCAAATACATGTTAAATGGGTTGAATACATGCAGAAATTTACTTTTGTGATTAAACATATTTCTGGTATTGCTAACAAAGTTGGTGATGCTTTGAGCAGGAAGTGTTTGCTATTGCAGGAGTTCAGAGTCAAAACATTGGGTTTTGATGATCTCAGGGACATGTACAGAGATGATCCAGATTTTAAGGAGGCGTATGAAGCAGCTGAGAATCCAATTCTCAGGGATAGAAGCCAATGGATAGAATACATGATCCAGGAAGGATTATCGTTTAAAGGTAATCAACTTTGTATTCCAAAATGCTCCTTGAGGGAGAATTTGCTGAAGGAAAAACACAGTGGAGGATTGGTCGGGCATTTCGGTCATGACAAGACATTCGCAAAGTTGAATGAGTCATATTTTTTGCCAGGACTGCGAACAGACGTCAAAATATTTGTGGACAGATGTAGAATTTGTCAACATTCAAAAGGAAAGAGGCATAATGCAGGTTTTTATCAACCATTGCCCATACCTGAGAGGCCGTGGGATGCAGTCAGCATGGACTTCATATTGGGGTTGCCTAGAACACAAAGAGGGTTTGACTCGATCTTTGTGGTGGTGGACAGATTTTCTAAGATGGCACATTTCATTCCATGTCAGAAAACTAGTGACACAACTCACATTGCGAACCTATTTTTCAATGAAGTCATTCGACTTCATGGCTTGCCAAGGAGCATAGTTTCGGATCGAGACACTAAGTTCGTAGGACACTTCTGGAGAAAATTATGGAAGAAGCTAGGAACAAACTTGTCGTTTAGTTCAGCTTATCATCCTCAAATGGATGGACAGAAAGAAGTCGTGAATAGAAGTTTGGGAGACTTGCTGAGGAGCTTGGTGACAGAACACCACAGCCAGTGGGACAACATATTACCACAGGCGGAGTTTTCTTATAACTACTCGCTTAATAGGAGCACAGAACAAAGTCCATTTCAGATTGTCTATGGCATGCAGCTGAGAGGAGTTTCTAAGTTGATGGATTCAGAACAGATTGTGACTAGGAGCACTAGTGCAGAAGATTTCGCAGAGGCGATGAAGGAGCTTCATAGCCAGGTGAAGGAGCAATTACAACATTCGAGCCAAGAATATAAATGCATGGCAGATCAATGTAGGAGAGAACTTCAGTTTGAATTTGGTGATTTGATCCTTGCACATTTGAGAAAGGAAATGTTCTTGAGAGGAACATATAATAAACTGAAAATGAAGAAAATCGGGCCATGCAAGGTCTTGAAGAAATTTGAGGCGAATGCATATGAGATTGAATTACCTAATGGGATTAGAATTTCTTCGATATTCAATATCTCAGATTTGTACCCTTATAAAGCTGAGGAAGCAGAAGCAGGTAATGAACAACCAGAGATTTAGTGGACAAAGCAGATGCCAGTTGCAGAGAAACCACTGATGGAAAACATACTGGACAAAAGAGTTGGTAAGAGAACCAGGCAAAAGGAATACTTTGAATACTTGGTCAAGTGGAAAGGCCATCTAGTTGAATATGCCAGCTGGGAGAATGAAGCAGAAATCCAGAAGCATGGATAGATCGTGCGAGAGCTCATGGACAGGAGCCCATGAAAATTTTCAAGCGAGGGAGTTTGATGTAGGAGAATTGCAAGAGCGTGCAAGCATAGCCAGCAGCGAGCCAGCACGGAGATAAGAGACAGCTGGAAAAGCACCGAGCACATTTTTTGAAATTTTTTTGAAATATTAATGAAGTCATTAAGTGGAGGCATGCTTGTATTATTGTAAAAGGACCTTGAGCGATCCGCTCTCGTCCATAGTAGATGAGAGCCTTTATGTGTAATGAATAAAAGTATATGGAATTTAATGTTAGATTAGATAGATTTTGGAGAAGAGGGAGAACGGGATATAGACACCCTCGTAATGTATCATTTGTAACATTAGGATTATTGTCAAGATAGAGCATAGAGGAGAGAGTAGAGAGCTGTAGTTGAAAACACCCATGTACAGAGATTTGAATTAATAGAAAGAGCTTCGATTCAGATTCATGGTGTTGTGATATTCTCTGTGTATGCATGTTGAATGTTATGCTCATGGATGTTTACTTTCTGTTATACATTTGCTTTATATGTTGTGTACATGATTTCATGCTTTGTGTTTGAAGTCTGAGAGAGATTAAGGAACAAGTTTCAATTGTTTCTCTATCTCAATAAGAGTTCCTGCAAAGAGTGCAGTGAAGTTGTCCGCAAGGAGTACATTGACAAGAGTTCAGAGTTTTATCTCTAAAATCTCATAAGGGTTAACGTTGTTCTCATTTCCGTAGAAGTGCAAGTTAGGCACAGGAGTCATGCAAGTCGTGCGTAGGCTGAGTAAAATCTCATAGTTTACGAGCCTGAGAAATTGTTGAGAGACTACTGTCGCAGGGAGTGTAGAGAGTCGAAGAAGTTCAATACTTGGAAGTATTGAAAGATTTCCACAAGGAGTGCGCGCAGGAATTTTCCCCAAGGGACTTGGAGATTTTCAAGTAAGATCAGGAGGGATAGAGTCTTCAAAGTTGTCGAAGAAATCTCAGGAGGTTTAGCACCTTGAAGCATTCAAAGAGAAGCACAGGAGGTTTGTGCCTTGAAGCAGTGAGAAGGCACAACAACGTCATGCTACATGTGGGTAAGTTCTGTGCAGGAAACCTTTGTTAAATTCGCAGGAATTCTCAAGGAAGAGACGGACGGTCCTAATTCTTCGTGGAGAATTCACGAAGTCTCACG